>JAWNPK010000003.1:0-174294 GCA_035047565.1 Drosophila mulleri
GGATTGCTTTGACGGCTTGAATGCTGTTGTGTATTCTGCTCTTGCTCTATCGTTCAGGATCTTGCCTACGTCTTGATCGACGCGAAGCATTGGCCAGTTGTTCTTGCTGCCTAATCTGCAAATCTAATCGATGCATGGCACGGTTTTCAGTATTTTAAATTATTCCTTCGAGTATGACGACGATCACTATTGTTAAGCTGCTCAGCATGACGATATTCTAAGTTTTCCCTACGCTCTCTTTGCGAAAGTGTGTTATATTCCCTTTCTCTATCTAAATATCTACATTTGACCTATTCAATTGATTCCTAGCTCTTATCCTCTCTGATCTGGCTGCAACTGAAATTCTCCTAGTTCTTGGCATCTTTACAAATTTATATTAAAGATAAAGAATATAGTAAATATTGTTTTAAAGTAAGTAAAGTCAGTAAGTCAAATTCAATAAATTAAATGTTCTTATGTTAAAAATATAAAATTAAAAAATAAATACTAATAAATATAGCTTAAAAAGTAAAAAAAGTAAATAATCTATGTGAGTAAAATGCAAAAAAATTACTTAAGTGCTTGTTAGTTTTATATTATTTTAAATAAAAAAGACTATTTCAAAAATATGATAGAAGTTAGTTTATATATTCTTTCAAAAGTTGACTTACATTCAATGTAGTAATTGTTAAACACCTAAACGGACGCAACGCACTAATTGGTATACGAAAAGAACTTTTCACAATGTACACAGCTGAAAAACTATCACATTCACTTTTCTTCCCAAAAAACCTAACCCTATCATCCATTTGACAAAAAACGGTTATTAACGTATATTACAGTGCCATAAAACTATCTGCCGTAACAGTAAATGAATATGAGTATATAATGTATGTACATATTTCATTCATGAAGGCAACAGTCATTAACAGTATTATTGGGTAAAGGATATAAAAAACGGAACTAACGGGGCGTGCATGGAAGAAATTTTCGCTACCTACTGACCCTTTGAAAAGATGCTACAGGTCATAAAAAAGGCTTCGTTGGAATTTCATATACCTGCCCAAAGGGCATTTCTTAAAGACGCAAATTATTGGCTTTATTGCCCAAAATACGAATAATTTTGCCTGGTTCATTGATATCTATATTAACCTCAGCAAGTACATAAGCGCGTCACTCTGCTAACTGCGCAGTAAGCAGCGACTGCACTTGGGCTGTGAACAATAATAAAAGAATTTATTTGTTGAATAATTCCTTTTGTAGTCATACAATCTTAATGAAACTTTCAGAACGTAATCATGTGTAAATGTGTGTACATTCCAAAACACAAGTCTCTAGTACTTGATATACGTTTTTTACAAATTGGGGAAGGGGGCGCGTGAGATCCAAATGTGTGTATCCATCAAATGTATATACACAATGAATCTGAAGTCTCCAGGATAAATAGTGTTCAAATTAGGCTGAAAAGCCATATAAATTTATCGATTATTATCGATACAAAGATATCGGACGATTTATCGAAAAAATATGATAAACTCGTATTGCGTATGGTATACACGAGTCTACATGCATATTTTCAGCTTTCTAGCTCTTATAACTTCTGAAATCGACGCGTTTAAAAATACGAATAGACGGAGAAGGCTAAATCGTTTCAGCTCATCGCCCTGATCAAAAATATATATACTTTATGGGGCTTGCCACGCCTCCTTCTGCCTGTTACGTACTTTTTAACAAAAACCATTACACCCATTTACCATTCACATTTGCAATGGGTTCAGGGTATAAAAACAATGCAATTAAAAAGGTAAAAATGTTTTGATTTTTTTAAGGAACAATATTTATTTGTATTTTGATTTTAATAATATTTTTTTGTTTTAAATGAATTTTAGTTTAACAACTAATAAGGCATTAAGATTTTTCTGCAGATATTGAGCTTCGTCTTTCACTTAAAATAAAATGAAGAGCAGAAAATGCTCGCGCTACAGATACCAGAGTTGCCGGTGTTGCTAGAACAACCTGCGCGAGTGCACTTAAATGTGGCAACTTAAGTCTAAGATCATTATAAAACTCTAAAATATTGGCGTTCAGTGGTAAACGACCATATATCGAGTCAAAACTTTCAATTTTATAAGTTTTGCAGACACATTATCATCCTTGACTTCTGTCACTGTCTGGACATCATCTAAGTATGCCGAAAAGAGGGTATTCTCTTCAGCCGAGGATGCAGTCAGAAAAAGTTGAAGATGATAACATGAAACATAAATGACAAAGGACAACAATTTTAACCATTCTACAACTTACATTCTTTAGCTCGAATAACCTACGCACGCAATTTGTTTTTAATTTAGCTTTGCAAGCCGTTTTTGATTATTATTCAAGATGCAATTTACTCTTGGGTTCATGAAAATCGCAGCTAACAATGCTTCATTTTCTAAAAGTTGTACCTCTCTTATCTTAATTTTGGCCAATAGTTTCTTTTTTATGCAATTTTGACTTTTTTTCATGCCAATTTAAGTTCCATCCAAACTATAAAAAACTCACTAAAAACTAAAACTAACCCTCCAAAAAAAAAGTGTGGAAAACGCTTTACGTGTTCGGTCTATGTGTTGTCTGGTTCGTGATTTAACTCAAGCAAACGATCAGTGTTTGACTTGACCGAAATGAAAACAGAAATAACTGTCTCGCTCAGAGCGCGAGCGAGCTAAGCCAGACGCGACAAAATCAATTTCTGTCTGAGTTTTTTTATTGTGTGAGTGAAATACACTTATTTGCAGACAACGAAAAAGTGTCAACAGTTATTTGCCAGCTATGGTACATACACACTGTTAAAAGACACTATCACTCAATCGTGGTACATACATAGTACATACATATGTACATACATATGTATATACTTGATCACATTTTCGTATGCTATGCGCTATTTTCGCTCTCACTTACTCTTTCTGTTTCCCTATGCTCCTTCCCTCTATGTGCGCACAAGCCCTTGCGCAGAAAAATTGAAATCGGTTCGCGACAAGCACGCACACACACTTACATATAGTCCCGTGCTACATGTATGATCATTTTTGTGTCTGTATGCGAACTGTTCAACTCATCATCACTCCTTCAATTCTTTTTTGCTCGTCTGAATATTCTGCCGTGAGTCATAAGAGTATTAGCGCACTCTTTCACTCAGCCCCTTTTCGGCATAGCTTCTATGCCACTCAACATATACATACATATGTATGCATGTATGTACATATGTATGTACATATATTGCGAACTGTTAATTCTGATACCGTTTTTTTTTAGAATTCATGCATATCTCTGGTACATACATACATACATACATATGTATGTATGTCAGAGATTTGTGTAATTATGAGAATTTAACATAACAGGAGCATGTTATGCTAAAACCATGAATATGTAATGTTAATGACGTAGCAATGTATTGGTGCGCTGCCGCGTCAGAGAGTCTGACACAATGTAGCGATACTGTAAAACTTCATAGTGGTGTGACTGTGTCGCTACTATATACATACATATATGTATATGTATGGATGCACGATTGAGTGATAGTGTGTCTTTTAACAGTGTATGTATGTACAAAGCAAAAAGCAAAGTAAATGAATAACGTAATAACAATTAGCGGAAAAGGCTATGCCAAGAGCGAGAGAGATGCTTCAGCCGAGTGTGACGCGATTGATGTTGTTATATACATATGTACATTTGTACATATGTATGTATGTGTGTACATATGCACATACACACATATAAAAGAGAAGATAGGCACGATAAGTCAAACTGTTAATAGACACTATCACTTAATCGTGGATAGGTCATAGAATGCCACTCAACATACAACATCAAAAATATATACATACATGACATACATACATATGTACATACATATATGTATATGCTTTGTGAGCTCTGCCACGCCTCCTTCTGCCTGTTACATACATTTCAACAAAACCATTATTCCCTGATTTCCCATTTTCAATGGATTCAGGGTATAAAAATGATCAAAACTAACCAATTCTATTATTAATTCACTTTTATTTTAGCTAATAGTTTTGAAAATGTTGTAGCAATCGGACTCATTATATAGCGCGATCTAGCTATGAAATAGCTGATTCAGCAACACTGGACTGGACACCAGCGATGCCAACCCTCCGTATTTATACGTAGATCTACGTATTTTAAAGCAGATCTACGTACCTACGTATTTTGAGACTAAAACTACGTACTTTTAAAAAATAATGCAAAAAACCTAAAATCTGCCATTTTTGGCTAATATCAATATATCAATATATAATAATAAAGATGATATGATTTATATTGGGTTAACAGCACTAAATTATTATTTCGATATGTTTACGAATGCCGTTTTCAATGGGTTAGCAGCGCCAAATTGCAAAAAGTGGCATCGCTTACTTTAGAATTGGAGGGAAAGAAATTAATGTGCATGTAAAAAAATGGAATTGTTCACAAGTGACACCGGCGAAAAACCAAACGTAACTCCAACCAAGAAAAGGAAAGTGCACTACAATGTGAATTACTCAGCAGCTTGGGAAAACAAGTATTCCTGGTTGACAGGCTAAGGGTAATCTTTTTTTTTAATTGCGAATCTTGCAAAGCAGATCTCAAATGCTCTTCTGGAAAGAGAGACGTAGAGAAGCATGAAGCTTCTGTTAACAAAAAAAAAAAATTTGAGAAGTATGTATAGTGTTGGGTTTTATAATTGTCAAGTTTGTGTCGTGTGTCCAAGTGCTTTTTGTGCTCTTTTTATACGTTCGTAGTGTACATAAATGAATATGTATAATTTGAATAATGCAATTTGCTTTCTAAAACGACAAATGAAATTATTAACAATGAAGTACAATACAGTTAATTTAAAAATTTAATGGTTTATTAATTTCTGTTTATTGTTTTTAAGCTTTAAAAAAAGTACGTAGATCTACGTATTTCAGCAAAATTGTGCTACGTAAAAATACGTAGATTTTGGAGCCTGGCTACGTAATTCTCAAATTTTGACTTGGCATCGCTGCTGGACACGACGAAGAAATGTTAAGAGAATGCTAAATTTCGTATTTACTCGCCTCTGTCTTTACAGGCCCGGACAGTTAAAATATGGCATGATAAAGTCAGTCGGCTGCGAGCATTCTAACGAAATGGTTCCGTTTTTATTTGAAGCCCAAATGTGCGCTTTTTGCCATACTCTATTTCTCTCTCACTCTATCTATATGAATGCGCTAAGGCATTGAATGAATAGATACATACAGTGTCGAACTAAATTATTGGCACAGCAGGCTTTTTATACTTAATAGCTATTTTTAAAGTGTTTTTTAACGCTTTTTTAATAAAACAAAAAATGTACTCCATAGAATAGGGTATTTATTAACGTATACAAAAAAAAAATATTGCAAAAAACTTAAACGTACATTTTTTTTAAATTCAATAATCAAGAAAAGACCTCAATTTTGCCGGGACAAAATTATTGGCACACTTAGTATTTTTTTTTGTTTTTTTTTTTTTAAAGAATTAAACCGATTAGACAAAATGTTTTGGCAATTTCACAATATGTTATGTTCCTTTAAGTAAAGTTTCGCAAATTTAAATTTATATGTAAAAAATTTTATAACAATTGAGCATATATTTTAACTTATCTTAATAATGGCACCTAAGCTAAAAGAAACATCATGTGCTCAGAGGAAAATTATCCTGCATTTGCACGATCAAGGCGAATTTTATTCAGATATTATAGAGGTAATGGAAGAAAGCCGATTCACTATTCGAAGCTACGTGCCAGCCTTGCTGAACCTCCTCTCCGATTCCGTCAAGGTAGCTGGTGCACATAAAAATTTTTCTGCAAGATCTTTTAGTGCACCTTCATTGTACTGAAATTAATAAGTGTCTTTTAATTTTAAAATGTGTTAAATTAAATCAATTACCTTCCAATATTTCAAAGGATCCACGGCTTCATCTGAATTCTTTTTTAAAAGGTATTGACGAAGTTCCAATGTGGCGTCATACCTTTTAGTCCGAGGCATGGCTTGAATGTTGTTTTGCACAAATTCAAAGAGAGTTTGGCTATTCTTCGTGGCTTTTTCGGCGGGCATTAATGGCTCTGGTACATCTGAATCAAGAGAATCAAGGGCAACGAGTTCATTTCAAAGAAGCTTTTCCGCATGAATAGCATTAAAAGGGGAACGATAGCCTTGCTTTTTAAATCGTGGATCTAGCAATGTAGCGATTCGCGGCAGTGAACGCTCTTCATATTTTGACATCCTTTTTTTGATACCATCGATTAAACATGCGCACGCTTCTGTAGTGCTTAAGTCATTTTTTATTTGATCTAAATTATGCAATAGTCCACCAGTGATCGGAAATGCAAGGGATATGGTCAGTGTGGTACTTGAAGAAACCTGTTTTGTGGCATTCTCAAATGGAGACAGTAGCTTTGCCAAGTCCTTTAGTAGTTAAATTTCGTCAGCAGTGAATGGCGGTGGAGCTTTAGCTATTGTCAAAAATACACTATTGATAGCATCATGCATACTTAAAATTCTATCTATCATATGATAGGCGCTGTTCCAACGGGTGGGAACTTCCTGTTTGAGGTTGTATTTTTTTATCAGTTCTTTGGGCTTCTTTAGGTTTGTTGTACATAATTGTACTATTTTTAAAAAATGTTAAAGTTGTTTTTCATTTTGATATTACAAAAGCCAAACAATCCAGATTTAAGCAATCTTGCACAACTAAATTGATTGTGTGTGCAAAGCATGGTATGTATATTACTGCAACAGTTCACATGCTTTTATCATTGCGCTTGCATTGTCCGTTACAATAGCTATTACCTTTGAAGATATGTTCCAATTTAAAAAACAAAAACAGCTTTCAACGATTCTTGCCATGAATACATTGCGCATGGTCGCGCGTGAAGGCAATTTATACCTTCGATCAAATACAGGAAGCATAGCTCGAAATCCACTATCTTCGACTACAGAAAACGAACGCATATCTTTAGCAATATATTTCATAACTGATTCATTATGATCCGAGTTACGTTTGGATGTCGAATCATAGGTAGTGCTTGTTGAAAATCTATCGATATTAAGTATTGGCAACACTAAAAACTATAATGCCGATTATTGAGATGTCTGGCAACCTTACACTTACATATAAGCGAGAGTCGAGTTTAAGCACGCGTAACGGAGTGTCGCGCATACATATTATTTTTCTATGAATAAACGTTAATATAATTGCAAACATATCTACTGTAAACTTTTAGTATGGGCAGTGAAATTTACAACAGGTTATGGGCCCAGGTCGCTGAAACAGATTATTAAAAGTATACAGTTGCTAATGTGGTGTGTCCAGCTAATTCTTATTGTGTGTCAATAAATTAGTACAAAAATGGCAAATAATAATATGTACTCAATCGACAAGTTAGACGAAAAAAACTATGACGTTTGGTGTGTCCAGATGCGTAGTGTTCTGGTTCATTCCGAAGTATGGAAAATTACAAGTGGTGTGGAATTAAAACCAGAAGAGGACAACGGTAATTGGATAAAGAAAGACGAAAAAGTGTTAGCATCAATTACATTGTCAGTGAAACCAAATCAATTAAATTACATAAAAAATTGCCAAACATCGGCAGAAGCATGGCAAAGACTAAAAGAAATTCATGAACCAAGTGGACCGGCGCGTAAAGTGTCTTTATATAAAACATTGTTAGGTCTCCGTTTGTCGGAAGGCGCAAATGTAGTTCTATATGTGAACGAGTTTGAAAGTGTAATAGACAAATTAAAAGAAGTCGGAGTTTCATTAGGTGATGAAATTATTGTCATTATTTTGTTGTCTAGTTTGCCAAAATCCTATGAGAATTTTGTAATTGCAATGGAAATTCGCGATGAGCTGCCGAATTTCACCATAATGCGCAATAAACTATTAGAAGAGGCAGATCGCAGAAATCAAACGAAAAGCGAATGCAGTGAACAGCAAGCATACATGATAAAGAACAAGACAAACCGCGATAAAGAAGGAAAACGAAACAACAACGACGGTAAATGCTTTGTGTGTGGCAAGCGCGGACATTATGCAGCGAGTTGTCGGCAAAATAAATTTAAAGACAAACAACGGAAAGAAGAGGAGACAATAAAGCAAGAAAAACGAAATAAAAACGAACAATCGTTTGTGTGTGTGTCACCGAATATTGCTCTTTTTTCATCGAATCAAAGTGTGAATTGTGACGTATGGTGCGTAGACAGTGGCGCAACCTCTCACATGTGTAACAATCGCGCGCTATTTCACCAATACACAGAAATACACGAAAAGGTGTTAGTTGCAGGAGATCAATCGTTAAACGCAATAGGCATCGGTACAGTGCATATTAAAACCAAAAATTCAAGTTTCAACCTAAAAAATGTTCTGCATGTACCAGACTTACAAGTTAATTTTTTCTCAGTTGGAAAAGGTACGGAAAACGGTTTACAAATAAACTTCAATAGTAAATGTGCGATAGTAAAAATAAAAACCGATAACGAATTGATTGCTATTGCAACAAGTAAGAAAGCTCTAGTCGAGACTGCTCGACTAGGAGATACTCTGAACCCTCCGTGCTGATGTTCCAATCATTCTGCACACATACATACACATGCATCCACCCGCACGCATAGGCCCGCGCTCTGCTAACTGCGCAGTAAGCAGCGACTGCGCTTGGGCTGCGCTGCAGTGTGGGCAATATTATGAGAATTTATTTGTTGAATAATTTCATTTGTAGACGTACAATCTTAATGAAACTTTCAGAACGTAATCATTATGTGTAAATGTGTGTACATTCCAAAGCACAAGTCTCTAGTACTTGATATACGTTTTTTACAAATTTGGGGCGAAGGGGGCGTGGTATCCAAAATCTGTAAATTACAAAATGTGTGTGCCCATCAAATGTATATACACAGTAAATCTGAAGTCTCTAGGTCTAATAGTGTTCAAATTAGGCTGAAAAAACAATATAAATTTATCGATTATCCTCGATAAAAAAGATATCGAATGAGTTATCGAAAAAATATGATAAACTCGTACTGCGTATGGTATACACGAGTATGCATACAAAATTTCACCTCTCTAGCTCCTTTAACTTCTGAGATCGACGCACTCATACGGACGGACGGACGGACGGACGGACAGACGGACAGGGCTATATCGACTCAGCTCATCGTCCTGATCAAGAATATATATACTTTATGGGGTCTGCGATGATTCCTTCTGGGTGTTACATACTTTTCACAAAACCATTATACCCTGATTTCCCATTTTCAATGGGTTCAGGGTATAAAAAGAGACAAAGGGTTATATTATTTTGAAAATATAGTCGAGTGCGTTAATATGACGTGTGTCGAAAACGTAATCAAATGGCACAACAGATTCGGTCATCTGAATATACAAAGTTTACACAGACTTGCATCGAATGAAATGGTACAAGGCATAGATAAAATACAACCAATATCGAACATTACGTGTGTGTCATGTATGAAAAGTAAAATCTGTTCTCAACCGTTCAATGAAGCAGATTATCGAGCAAAGAACTTATTAGAAATTGTACACTCAGATGTTTGCGGGCCTTTTAACACAAATTCGATTGGTGGTTCAAAATATTTCTTGACATTTATCGACGATAAATCTAGATATGCTACGGTCATATTTATGCAAAATAAAAGTGAAGTTTTTGAACATTTTAAAAAATACAAACAATACGTTGAGAAACAAACAGGCGCTAAAATAAAAGTAATTAGAAGTGACAATGGTGGTGAATACGTAAATAAAGAGTTTGACCAATACTTACAGAGTCAAGGCATAGAGCGGCAACTTACAGTACCCCACACGCCCCAACAAAATGGTGTGGCCGAACGTTTTAATAGAACACTGGTAGAAATGGCACGTTCTATGTTATTGCACGCAGGTCTCGAAGAAAAGTTTTGGGCTGAAGCATGTGCATGTGCTCTTTATATACGGAATCGTTCTACAACAAGAGCCTTAGAAGATGCAACCCCTTTTGAAATCTGGTTTCAAAGGAAACCTACAGTTAAGCATTTCAGAACATTTGGTTGTTTAGCAGTTGGCCTGGATAAGACGCAAAAACAGAAGTTTAGAGCTAAAGGAAGAGAATATATCTTTGTTGGTTATAGTACGGCAACGAAAGGTTACAGGTTATATGATATAGATCAGCACAAGGTGGTTATCAAGCGAGATGTAAAATTCCAAGAGTGGATGTTTATGGAAAACAAAAATAGAGCTGATTTTTCTGACATGATCTACAAAAATAATTGTCAAGCTGATAAAGAATCGCAAAACGTAAGTGCAGATAAAACAATCAATACTAATTGTTCTGCAAGTCCTCAGATAGATTACGAAGATGCTGAAGCGGAACCTAATCACATGGAAAATATACCGGGATCCAGCAATGACGAGGAGCAATTGCCTAAATATGGTCCAGGTAGACCATGCATCGTCCGAACAGGTGCACCCGGCAGACCGGCAAAGCAGAAAAACAGACTCAATGTGATACAGACAACAGAAGAGGTTAAAGTTCCTGAAAATGTTGGCAGCAGCAGCAAAAGAGGCGGTGTATCTAAGACGACTTGTTAATGAAATTGGATGTTTTTCTACAGATCTTCCAATATGTGTCTATGGTGATAATATAAGTGCACAACAACTAGCCAAAAATCATATGTATCATGCAAGAAGCAAGCATATCGACATAAGATACCATTTTATAAGAGAGTTAGTAGAAACTAAAGAAATTGTTTTAAAATACATTGATACATCTAATATGATAGCAGATATTTGTACTAAGAATTTAAGTAAACAAAAACATGTAAAGTTGTTAGGCATGACAGGTTTGAAAATATTGAAAAATTGACATGTAATTTGAAGAAAAGTTTTTGTGTTGAGAAGAGGTGTTGAAAATCTATCGATATTAAGTATTGGCAACACTAAAAACTATAATGCCGATTATTGAGATGTCTGGCAACCTTACACTTACATATAAGCGAGAGTCGAGTTTAAGCACGCGTAACGGAGTGTCGCGCATACATATTATTTTTCTATGAATAAACGTTAATATAATTACAAACATATCTACTGTAAACTTTTAGTATGGGCAGTGAAATTTACAACAGTGCTAATAAACTGATCAAACTTGGCCACCGAAACAGGCAAGTCGCTTACATTTAATGTTGGATGCGCACACTTCAAATGGTCGTAGAGGTTGGAAGTGTTCCCGCTAGTTTTATAAATTTTTCCGCATGCCAGACACTTTGCTGTTTTACCATTTACTGATTTTTTTTAAATGTCCAAGCTTTAGATTTTCCAACTGCCTCTTCACTGCAGTGTTTTCTTCATCGAAATTGTTGATTTTATCCTCCTTGTAATCTATATATGCACATACATACATATGTGCATGTTGTATGTGTACTACGCACATGCAGACATATTAGAAAATTTGATTTTATTGTAACACTTAAATAATGTAATTACCCGTATTTTTCAGATTCAATATGTATTGATCTAAATGTATATTGAAAAACACCAACGCAAACGAAAGTCAAACTAAACAAGTAAGGAAGCTCTAGTCGAGACTGCTCGACTACCGAATCCCCTGAACCCTTCGAGCAACAGCCATTTCAATAGTTTTTTGCGTCTTTCTGCTTATACAAACACACACATACACACGCAAACACACATACATAGACACACATAGGCGCGCACGCAATAACACGCATGGGTGGCAGTGTGGGCTTACTATGGAAACTTAATTGCTTAATAACTTTTCTTTGTGGACGTACGTTCTTCATGAAGCTTTTAGATAATACGCGACGCGTTCATACATACGGACAGACAGATAGACGGACAGGGCTAAATCAACTCAGCTCATTACCCTGATAAAGAATATATGTATATACCATGTGGGGTCTGCCAAGCCTCCTTCTGCCTGTTACATACATTTTAACAAAACCATTATACCCTGATTTCTCATTTTCAATGGGTTCAGGGTATAATAACATGCGGATATATGCAGCTCACTGTGGGCGATTCCACTTCGTAATACACAGACTTATTTTTAAAAAACACATTGATCCAGTCGAATCTTAAAAGTTCACTCTCAGTTTTTAGCAAATTTTACGACAAATTGAAGTACTGTCACCAGTCCTATGTACGAACGAATTAACTGTTTTTTGTTTATTTTAACTTTGATTGTTTCTTTTCTGGGCTGTGATATGTTTTCTGAACAAGAGGACTCATTATCTTGATAATCTATTTTTATTAGGTGCACTCCAGTAATATGTTTTTTTAAAAATTAAATGTACGATCTTTCTTTAAAACCCGATCACAAGATTTGCACTGCACATATGACGACCCATCGTCTTCAAAATATTTCAAAATATTAAACGAGATTTTTCGAGGAGGCATGTTTACACAAGAGCTCAATTAATATTATGCACTTGTAAAAAGAAATTCAGAAATTCAGTAAAAGAAAGAAAAAATTATAACGGGAAAATGTGGCACGCGACAAAATACAGAGCAGCTACGAGAGCAACTACGAAAGCAACAGAAAAGGAAAAGACAAAAACAATGCAAATGCTCCGTAGCAGTAGCAAAAAAATGTTTTTCATTTGCTCTGCTCTCATCTCGCTTTCAATGCTTGTGCTATTGCTACAACTACAAAAAGCGGAACGCAAATTTTTTGCTTTTGCTATTGCTCTTTGCTCCGATGTTCCATGCTAAGGAGCAGAGCAGAAGAGCATTCGTTTTGTTTTTGTGCTCTCTGCTATGCTACGTAGCCGTTCGAAATCACCCAGTGGCGGAAATGCCCATTATTTTGTCCATTACTCATGGATTACTTGTCGCCTGTGTGCATGAAAAGATCGATTACAAGCTGCCTTACTTTTTTAAGAAATGGCCGCTTTTTCTCCCGGGTGCATGAAATTATTGAATTTTGTAAAGTAGAAAGTAAGGCTGTGACGAAGTTTACTTCGGCTCTCCATTACCCATGCGTATATTTTTTAAATATTGTAATGTAGAAATTCCGCAACCTGAAGAAAACGCCTTAAACATTTTCAAAATCGCTTATGGGTTAGTAATGTGCGTACATTACAACACAATATACCTGCAACCCATTTCCCACTATATAAAATGGCTTACTTCTTAATGCAATGTAATTGGAGAAATAATTGATTACTAATTGAAGGATAGAAACGCTTGAGTAATGCAGTATTTTTTGTTTCAAATTTTAAAAATTATTATTTATTATTTCTTAATTTCTATAAATAAATGTATCTAGTTTGTCCTTGTTATCGAATTTCTGCTTTGCCAGTCGACCTTTCTGGATTCGAAAGCTCTGCAGAGCAATAGCGAGAGCAAAAAAAAAAAACTCCGTTGTAGCATAGCATTTTCAATCACTGCCTGTTACATACTTTTAACAAAACCATTACACCCTGATTTCCCATTTTCAATGGGTCAGGGTATAAAAAATTAGTATTTGGTATCACCCCCATTGGCTTCAATGACCGCTTCCAACCGTCTACTCATGGAGTTTATTAGTTTTTGGACATATTTCACGGGTGTATTCTGCCAGTCCTCTAATATATAAGCTTTCTTTTGGTTGTTGGAACTCGCTTGGTTGTTCTTTTCGTAAGATCAGCCCACAAATTCTTGATGGGATTAAGGTTGGGACTTTGTGCTAGAGTATCCAACACCTTTGCAAAATTGTAGAGAAGCTAACACCTGACTATGTTAGCTTTGTGCTTGGGGTCATTATCTTGGGAAAACCTAAATGTTGGTTTACCATCCCTAAAAAGTTCAAACTTGCGGGCACTGGAAACTAGATGCGTGTGTAAAATCTCCAAATACTGTTTGGGATCCAGAGTACTTTTGATATAGCATATCTCAACAACTACTTTACTGGAAATACACCCCCAGATCATCACTGAAAGTTTCCCGACCTTAATAATAGCAATTATATTTTTCCATTCAAGGGCTTTTAACGGCTTTCGCCAGACACGGCTGGGTCCATCGTAGTAGTACATCATCTTAGTCTCGTCGCAAAATATGGTTTCATCCGCATTGTGCGCATTGCAATGACTCATTCGTGTAACGCTCTCAAATGAGTGTCGCGTAAAGACTAATACGATTTTCGCTTACACAAAGACTCTCAACAAAAGGCAGTTTGACTAAAAAACTCAACAGAAATGACCTTTGCCTTCGTGTAATTCATGTAAATACATGCATGTATATGTACATGTACATGTAAATGAGAATGAAACTAATAAAACAAGTAAGAAGGTTCTAGTCGAGACTACTCGACTAGGAGATACCCTGAACCCTCCAAGCTGATATTCTTATCATTCTGCAGTTCTTTTATGCACACATATGTACATACCCATGCATCCACAGGCATGCATAAGCCCGCGCTTGCTAACTGCGCAGTCAGCAGCGACTGCGTTTGGGCTGCGCTATAGTGTGGGCAATATTTTGAGCATTTATTTGTTGAATAATTTCGTTTGTAGACGTACAATCTTAATGAAACTTTCAGAACGTAATCAAAATGTGTAAGTGTGCGTACATTCCAAAGCACAAGTCTCTAGTATTTGAAATACGCCTTTTACAAAGATAAGGGTGAAGGGGTGGATATAAGGGCCTAGGCCCTAGGGGGAAATTCAACAAAAATCGAAATTCTATAACGTATATATGAATCTACTACATTTGAAATTTGGAGACTCTAGCTCTGAAGATGTAGGAGATATAATTTTATAACTGCATTTCGATAAGGTTTTTTATCGATAAAAAAATAACGAGACGGACAGGGCCAAATCGAATCAGTTCGATACTTTGTGGGGTCTGCCACGCCTCCTTCTGCCTGTTACATACATTTCAACAAAACCATAATACCCTGATTTCCCATTTTCAATGGGTTCAGGGTATAATAACAATATACATATATCGATTATCCTCGATAAAAAGATATCGAATAAGTTATCGAAAAAAAATGATAAACTGTCAAAATTTCGACCTTTCGAAGTATGATTTACATCATGGAAGAATTCATTTTTAATGTAAGCCATAATACCTCGTTTTTTCCGGCTTTTGCAACTTTTGTCTATATCTAATCGGATAGCGATAGAAAAACATGAAATATCAAAAGGCTCATTAGAAAGTGAGCTGGTTTCAACAAAGCACAAAATATTAGATTTCAACATAAGTTGATCTGACGATTTATCAGGAAAATGGCAATTCAGAATCTCAGTATGATGAAATATTGTGTTTAAGGCTGTGCCGTTGATCAAATCATCGAAATGAGTATTTAGAATTTTTTCAATCCGTAAGAGAATAAATTCCTGATTAACAAGTGAGCTAGCATCACGTTTTGGTGGGAAAAACTCGCCAATTATATAGAGACCAGATGCATTGGTTGTTCTACTGCAAGCCATATACAATGGTTCACGTCGTATTCCTTGATTCGTATGAGCTACTTTTTTGTTGTAGGTAGCACCCTGGTTTTTATAAATAGCAATAGCCTCAACAGGTACTGCAGGAAATTGCTCACGATCAATTGTCACTTGCTCATGTGTTAAAAATTTAAAACTTTTAATAGTTTTATGTACTAGAGTCCATGCATTTAGCACGCACATTAACTCCTACACTTTCTTCGACAAATTTTATCCACAAAATAGAGGGTGTGGATGAGCTGACACCTATGTCCATTAAAATGCCAGTTGCTCCGTTGACAAGACCATCGGCAGTGTCAATATTAACTGTCACCATATACTTAGCAGAGGCGTTTAATATTGGGAAGACCTTGCGTTTGGGCAGTTTTAAAATCCTTCACGGATTCAAGAATTCTATTTTTAGCCTAGTTCGTTAAGTGTGTGGCTTTCACGAAATCCTTTGCACTTGCTACATGTTGCTCCTTTGAAATTAAATTAAGCTTTATTGAATTAAACCTATCAACATCGGCCTTGGTTTCGAACAGATGAATCACGTAATCTAGGACTTGCGCACTACTGCAAATTCTTGTGCGAAATAGAGCTATACCTTCTGCGGACATTTAGCCAGATGCCATATTATTTAAAGCTATGGCGAAGACCTGATCATTTCTCTGACGCATTATCTCTGTAAATTCAAAGAACTTGAAGCATTGCCCCAAAGATGGCATATAGCACTAAAGGGATTATGCAATTCAGAAATGGATTGAAATAGCCATCTATCACCAATAGGTCATAGATGCCTAAGATCACCAAAAACAATAACTGACACACCTCCAAAAGCAGCTTCTCTATTATTGAAGATTTGCTTAAGACGAAAGTCCACATAAGACAGTATTTGTGCCCCAACCATGGATATTTCATCAATTATTAAAACTTTAAGATCAATTAAGTTTGATCTTATAGTGTTAAGGAAATCAGCACCCAATTCTTTAAATGTAGATCCGGGCTGATTTACAGGGAGAGAAAACATCGTATGTAGTGTGGAACCATTGCACAGTGGTTGGGCTTGTATGGAGAGAGCGGTCAAAAATAGTTCCAGTTGAGATATCGAGCTGAATTTTTTTTTATTTTATAATAAGACCTTAGGAAGTGAATTTAAAACAAAAGGGGCGTGGTCCGTTCATTATACGCCTTACAAAAAAAATTTTATCAAATCACAATATAATAAAAAACCAAAAACCAACAAAATTAAAGACAAAAATAAGAAAAATATTGGTCTATTTCTTTATTAAACTAATCTTCTAATAATTGAATTGAAGAATTCATTAGTTTTGACTTTGCTTTGCACGGCAAATCTCTCTGCTCTGTAATAAATGGATCAGAGCTCAAGAGCAATCTGTTTATCAAATCCGTGTTTGTAGCAATGCGTGATGTTTTTCGGGTGTGCTGGCTTCTAAACATTTTTATATCCTTATTTCGGGATTCTGCGGCTTCTTCAGATGATTCCCCAATAGAAAGGAGGCAATAATTATATCAGCTGAATGAATCAAAATTTTGTGCACGCTAGGTGGAAGATAATACCAAGGATATTTTTGTAATAGTTCTTTGGCAGTTTCCAGGGCATACTTTTGAAAATTATCAACGTTAATTTTATATCCCGATGATATCACTTGAAGCAATGTACCACATCTGACTATAAGGTTTGTATCTAATCCAGTAATTTGTGCAGATACTTCCGGGTTATTAAAAAATGTTCTGGCAGTATTGCCATCATTTGAATCCCGCTTCCTACAGTTCTTGGTTTGTCCACTATAAGTCCGAGCATATCACGAAATTTAGCTTGTATCATACTTTTTCTTTCGGAAACCATTTTTTTCCCTTCTGCGGTGCTGATTCTCCAAAGCTTTTGGTCTAGCCTGTACGACAAATGAAGAAAGTATTCAAAAAATCGAATGTATGAGTGTAAAGGTGATAATCCAAACTCAAAAATTTGGAATTTGCACTTCTCTTCAAGCAATTTTCCAAGTCATTCATTTGACTAGGTTTTGCATCACATATGTAACATTTGGCCGAAGATGTTCCACTAAGAGCATTACATATTTTTCCGTCAACCATAGTCAATTGCAATCTATGCTCAACTTGAACATTTCTCTCAGACACTAAACATTCAGTGCACTCCAATCGATTAATTTGTTCTTTGAAATACTTTTCTTCATTTAAAGCTACTGTGTGGTTTCTTTTTCAAATTGCAGTCTTAAAGGTCTGCAGTAGCGTGTGGAAGACGGCCGGGGATTTTTCCAAATGATTTTGGGATCATCCGATTGTGTTACTAGCTGCAACGGTACATACGACGTAACAAACAGACTTGAATCATTGAAGTTATTATTTGAAACTTTTTGCTTATATGCCGAATGTCCCGTACTGCCATCAAATCCCCACTTTCCTATTAAAATTAAATTTTTTACTGAATCGTTGTCAATGTTGTTAATGACCTCGCATTGCAGCTTCAAAATTTGCGATGCAGTATGATCCAGTAAGCTTTGAAGATCCACTTCTGCTCCAGACTCACTTACAGTGATTTTTTCAGGGTAACTAAACGCTTTGGCTTTTAAGACTTTTTCATAGCTTGGGAAAATATCACAGAGAGATTTAGAATTTACGAAATTCCTATAGTCAGATATTGGTGTTTTGACAAATTGGTTTCAATGATAAGCGATACAACTTCCATGATATTTACTTTCGAGCTCGCTTCAGGTAGTACTGTGGCCGATCGTAAAGCGGAAGCTACAATTTCATTAGATTTAGAAATTTCCGCAATCCTTCGTCGTTTTGTCCTATTTGAACTCTCAAAATATTCGCATTGATAAGAAGAACCTGACAAAAGAAAGCCAAATTACAAATAAAAAAATAAAACACAACCAAAAAAGGCGAACACGAAATAAAACAAACACAAAGAACAGCTGAGCGTCAGAGACGTTGTAGAAACATAACCTTAATGGCACAGACTGCTACCTTTTTTTTCTTACCACTTAATGGTCTGCAAATATTTGCAAACTATGGATGCGTCTTTAAAATCACAAATAATTGACGAATACAATGACATATACCACATTGGAGACGTGTGGGGGGAACACAACTAAAACCTTAGGTAAACATGAAAAACAGAGCACAAAAAACATTCAATAATCAATGTTACTAAAACACACAATTCACAATCACAATGTGTAAAATGACATAAACCTTAATTTTAACAAAAAATACATACCATTAGCTTTAAATTCCATTATTCTTACAAACAATTGGTTAAGAAACAAAAATATGAATTTTTGTTGCGTGCGCTTCTGTTTTGTCTGCTTTCATTCAGCTTGTCAAATGTGAACACGTGTGCTGTGTTGCAGAGCTATTTTAGAACTTACCGTTAGATTTTCGGCAAAAGCGAGATGCACTTGAAAAGTTTAGACATTTCTGTGTTGCCTTGATAACTTATTATGTTAATCTTTCAACTTTTTTTTTTTTTTTTGACCTATGGGCGCAACCACTGTGCATTGATTCCAAAAGCTGCTTTTCCAGTTGGTGCACACAAAACTACTTTAGCCGAATCCGCATCAGAGCCAGGCTGACCATTATAAAGTTTTGTCAACGACTGATAAAGTGTTGAAATAAGTCGACTTTTTCCGAGTCCTGCCCCACCGCCAACAAACTCATAAACGTACGTTTACGTTTTTGAGATGCGCATTGTGAAGAACATGAGAATAAGATGCTTTTTGTTTAAAATTTAGTGCTTTTATTAGACTTAGTAAATTTTCTTTCGAGATTGTTGGCGGCAGTCTGACAATACGAGTATTGTTGTCCGATTCTTCATCTGCAATGGGATTTAAGCTTAAAAGATTTAACTGGGAGCTAATCTCTAGGAATGCCAACACTCTAAATTCTTCATCTAAAACTACTTGATTTTGTACATCATCAACTACTTCTTCCTCATCTTCAATTACCTCTCTGAGAGCGTCTTCTAGTACAGTTGGTCGATCCCTAAATATGTCAAATTTATCGCGTTCGCTATTTATGATTGCCTCATTCATTCAATAAAACTCCTCACAATTTCGCTGAACTAATTCAGTCTGATCCTGCCTCCAATGAAAGAATAACATAATTAATTCCCTAAAGTGGTTTTGCCTATCTTTATTGATGTTAAAGCTCCTATATCTAATTATACGAGGCTTTATTCACTTTCTCATAAAACCACTTGCATCCTGAAGAGAATAAAAATCGCCTACGTCTTCGTTCAGATCCTCATCTTCGTTGTCAACATTTTGGCGTGTCAATCTTTGGCTTTTACTGAAATTATGATTTGCAGCGAAGTCAGCCCAAGAAATATTTTCTAGATCATTAGGGCGCTGAATATAATGATCTAGGAGGCCAACAGTAAAACTGTCAGTCGAATTTGCAGGCAAATTTTGCAATTCTTGCTTACACTTCAGCATTCTTACTCGATTTTCGGGAAGTGCTGTATTATGTATACGTCACCATTACTGGTTTCTGACATACGCAAATATACAAAAATATACGGCTTCCTGAGCGGATATCTCAGTGGCCAATATGTTGCAGCTGTTGCTTAATGGTGAAATTGTGACGAGATTTTATCTCTTCAACAGCATCACACATTAATTTTGAAATTCCCCTTTTCGATCTATTTATATAATTAATTATATAGCTGCAACATGCATAAGGATCTAATATAAATTTTATATCAATATTAGCCCTTTGCAAGGAAAGTAAATGCTTATTGTATGCATTTACTTTAATTGCGTTTTAATAAAACTTTGGGCTTTTCAACCCAGACCTGATTGCCGTCAAGTATTCCTCGTAACTGTTAATATTATTATGACATAAAAAATTGTCAAATGATAGCAAGGTTTCACTATCGAAGGACATATTTAAGAAACTTTTAATAGTTTGAAGGTTTTTGTGATGCGAGCTGTTCAGTCGCTCACTTTCCGGCAAAGGAAAAAGAATTTCCGTTTGTGGCATTGGAGGATAAAGAATACCAAAGCGACATATGAAAGTTCCCTTTATTTCTCGCATACATATGAATGCCCGTTATTATGCTTCTGGTATTCAATCAAATTAGCTATATTTACATCAGTCACGTCAGTAGTGATAAATTTGTTAATAAATGCTATTACGGGTGGAATAGATCTCTGCCTACTTTCATCATCAATAAGATCAGCTTTGGGGGCATCTTTAAGCCAAAACATTCCGTGTATATGAGGAAAACCTCTTTGCTGGAATTCAACACGCCTATAATATTTGATTACTGGATGATTGCCGAAAATACCTCCTTCATTTTTCATTAACTTAAGAACTTGTCTATACCTATAATCCAAATATCGAGCACAGGTCACTGGATCTGCTCTAATAAGTCTGGCCTTTTCCGAAAACTGTAAAACTGCGGCGCTTTCTTCTGAAATTTCTACTTTATCTATATTTCTATTTAAAATGACCGATAGTTCGGTCCACCTAGTCTCTTCAATGAATGACAATGTAATGAAAAAAGTTGGCAAATCAAACTGTCTTATCATTGCCATAACTTTTTTCTTCTCACCTTCCCAGCGAACTGGCGATGACCGAATTCTTCATCGTGAAGAATTAAATTGCTCATGTGATCATAACTTAGAGCATTTGCTGCCGTAATGCAGAGAGAAGCAGTGTGCTTGCGCAGACAAATGGAAGTGTTGCTTCTAGTATAAATAATTTCCAACTTTTTACAAGAATAAAATATTTTGTCGGTTCTACAACCTCTCCTATCAACGTTTCTAAGTTTAGATCTAACAATAGTTGAATAGCTAACCGAACACTTCCTTTTATTGCCTGCAAAGACAGTTGGAAAAGATAATTCCTCTGCATCCTCATCTCCAATCAATTCAAGGGGTCGTTGGCCTTCGCAAGGTGCCATTTAAATTCTTTGCATACTAATATTATCTGTCTGAGTGTTGTCTAATAATGTTTCATGCTCTCCTGGATTAAGCTCTTTTATTTTTTGGGCCTCCTGCATTATTTACAAGTTCATTACAAATAGCATTGTCTTCAACTGTTGCAAAGAATGGAATACTTTGAGGGGCTGATGATTACCGCATGGCGGTAATAATTTTAAGTCGCCTAATGGTTTGTCATGATATCATGGTTGTTTTCCATTCTACGTTTGAGGTGAATCTGAACAACCTCGGCTTCATGAAAAGCCTTTTGGAGTGATGTGACGACATTGGCGATTGTGATCGGGACATTAACAACAGCTTCTTTTATTGTACTCTGACGCTCATGCCTAAGTTTTATAATCATAAATGGTAGTCGCGGAGATATTAAACGTTCTTCCAAAGGAGTCAGATCTTCTAAGCATTGTGGAAGACTCGGAAAATCGAAGCCTTTTGTAATGGCATGTTTTGGCAGTTTACCTGGTTTTATTGTGCGGCTACAAGACTTACAAAATTTCTAAATGCCATCTTCTGATGGAAAATCTGTCGACAAAAATAAAATCTGCGCATTATACTGATTGTTCTCAATAATATATTGGGAACGACGTTTGCCCACTTGATGTGGAAACCAAAGCCCCTTGCAGCAAAGGCAAAGTTGGTCAGGGCCCAGTTTACCAGATTAATGTATCTACCGAATGAGATTCTAATGTGGTATTCAGTTGCTCCACTCCACTATGAAGGGATACCTCATTAATTGAAATATTTCTCCTATTAATTGTATTTATTCTCTGCTCTGCTAACCTACGCTAAAGATTGCTGCGTATTCTAGCTCTTCGAGCTCTTGTTCCCTAATCATCATTATATTCTCAAGCTCGCGGGGACGTAAGGTTCTAGCTCTTCTACTGCACACCTGTTCTAAAAGTTTAAATTGGCTATCCTACTTACGTGCCGCTCTGCGTATAGAGTTGACCGTTTTCTCCTAATTTCCTAATTTCTGCCTACGAGTTGCCCTACGCATGGTGTCCACTGACTGTTCTTGTTGTCTAAGGTCTGAGGTTGTCCGTCTTCGCGCGTGGTCTATCGTATTTTGTCGCTGTTCTCTACGCCTAATATTCCTTCTACGATTAACCCTACGTTACCATGGCAACATAATTGTTTAATAACTTTTTTTGTGGATGTACGTTCTTCATGAAACTTTTAGATTGTGTTTATATCATTAATATGCGTGTATATGCCGAAGCTCAAGTCTCTAGTATTTAAAATACGCTTTTTACAAACTTATGGGTCAGGGGGTTGGGGGGAATCTACATTTAAAATTTGGAGACTCTACCTCTAAAGATGTAAGAGATAAAATTTTATAACTGCATTTCGATATGGTTTTTGATCGATAAAAAAATAACGGGATGAGTTATCGTTTTTATACTCATTCACGAAGTGAGTTAGTATATTGGTTTTGTGCCATGTCCGTCTTGCTGTCCGTGTGCCCGTCCGTCCGTATGAACGCAGTTTATTTCGGCGCTATTGAAGCTAGAGAAAAATGAAATTTGGAACACATACTCGTGTATATCTCTGATTTATAAAGTGCATTTTCCGATATACCAGAAATCATGTTAGTGAACAGCTAGAAAGCTGAAATTTGGCATGTAGATCTGCGTTGACCAACCAAGGCCAACAAGCTATGGTGGATATATCTACGCCCATTGGAATTTTCCGCAGTATTAGAACTAAACTTAGCTACTGAATTGATGATGGGATGTGAATGAGTATTCCGCAGTCGGTAACGCCCGACTGCAACGTTCTTACCTGTTTGGTGATAAACTTGATATGCGCGCTGTATATACGGACATTTGAAAACAAAATTCAAGTCTCTAGCTCTTATATCTTCTGAGAGGCTAAATCAACTCAGCTCGTCAGCCCTGATCAAGAATATATATATACATACATTTCAACAAAACCATTATACCCTGATTTCCTATTGAAAATGGATTCAGGATATAAAAACTGAAAATGAGTTCTATGTATAACATAAAAAAACTGGATGACAACAACTATGACTGTTGGAGTGCCAAGGTGAAAAGTGTTTGGTTCATCAAAATTTTTGGGCCATGGTTTCAAATAAGTTTTTGAAGCTAGGAGATGAAACGAGTGAAGCGCTCAAGACATGAAAACATGAGAACGACAAAGCAAAGTGCGTCGCAAGTAAAATATGTGAAGAGATACACCTACGCAAAAGATAAATGGAACGAACTGGAAAAGCTACATCGATCATCTGGACCTGTGCGTAGCGTAGCATTGCCTAAACAGGTCCTAAACAAGAGACTGGCAGCAGGAGAAAATTTGCAAATGTACATCGTGGAGTTTTCAAATATTGTTGAGAATCTATAAACAATTGGCATTACATTATAAGAAGAGGTAATCGTCATCATGTTACTGGCAAGCCTACCACCATCGTTCGAAAACTTTGTTGTTGCATTAGAGGCTCGTGATTGCCGAGTTTCAGCAGCATAAAATGCAAGTTGACAGAGGAGAATGAGAGGCGAAAGATTGGCGATCAAAAAAACGCTACGCAAGCATTTGGAAAGCCAGTTGTCAATGGATGCTCTGTTAAATTTAATTCTGGTTTCTGCAAAGTTCTTGACAGGGAGTCTATTATCACATTAATTGACAAGAGAATTAGCGGACTGTTTCTGTGAAATAAAAAGTAATGAAAAATTATGTTTATCAAAAGGTGCTGATGACATCAAGAAAAGGCATGCACGATACGGCTATTTAAATGTGTAGATCCTTCGTGAACTGAAAAGCAAAGATATGGTGCATGGATTGGCAGTAGACTTTGCCATAGAGCAATTTGATTGCATACGTTTTTTAAAAAGTAAGTGTCGCGCTAAACCATTTGAAGATTCAAAGAATAGATCAAAAGAAATAAGAATACATATGTGAGTTGATACATAGTGTGTGGACCTATAAGGCAAGTATCGAATGGCGGCGCCAAATACTTTCTCATAATGATTGACAATAAGAGCCGTTACATTCATGTTTACTTTATGAAGAAATCTGAGGCGCGCGAATTTTGTTTTGAGTTCTTTATTTTTGAAATTAAATAACATGGCTCAACCTCTTCAGTTAAGTCTCAGATTAGAACTGTCTTTATTCATTTCAACGTCAAAGTTACAATGTTGCTGCTTATTCTGGCGTCATAGCTGTTTCTTTTTAATTTTAGTTTCAACATGTTGCTAGACTATTCTGGCGGTATTTAGTAGATATTTCTTTGTAATTTTAATTTCTTAATGTTGCTGGTTCTTTCATCATCCCAAAACATGCAACATTTAGGTATGGACTTTGTCTGTTAGTGATGACAAATCGCCTAAAAATATGCTTAAATCGATTACCTTAAATGCATATATTGGGTAGTCGAAAAAGTCTTTTCGTATTTGTAATGAAACTTCAAATCATATTTTTTAATATTTATAATAAACTTTTTTAAATTATATATGCACCATTTTGGTCGACCACCTTTTGCCATTTTTCCACTGAAGACATTATTCCATTCGTGGTTTCTCTTTGAAAAACTGCTCCAAGTAATTTTCATAGGCTTCTCTTGAAGCCAACTTTACTCCATTAAGGGAGTTCTGCATTGACCGAAATAAATGGTAGTCCGAAAGTAACTCGCGCTCCAAATTTATGCACAATCACAAGAGATCTGTTAGTTAACATTAAAAGTAACGGGACTGTTCATTGCGCAACCACTAACCAGACTGTTGTCAAAAACAAGTAAGAAAGCTCTAGTCGAGACTGCTCGACTACGAGATCCCCTGAACCCTTCGAGCAACAGCCATTTCAATAATTATTAGCGTCTTTCTGCTTATACAAACACACACATACACACGCAAACACACTTTCATAGACACACGTATGCGAGCACGCATAAACACGCATGGGCTTATTATGGGAACTTAACTTATTAAACAAACTTTTTTTGTGGACGTACGTTCTTCATGAAACTTTTAGATTGTGTTTATATCGTTAATATGCGTGTATATGCTGAAGCTCAAGTCTCTAGTATTTGAAATACGCCTTTTACAAAGATAATGGTGAGTGGGTGGATTTAGGGGTGGGGGGTGAAATTAAACAAAAATCGAAATTCTATAACGTACATATCAATCTACATTTAAAATTTGGATACTCTAGCTCTAAAGATGTAGGAGATATAATTTTATAACTGCATTTCGATAAGGTTTTTGATCGATAAAAAAATAATGGGACAAGTTATCGATTTTTGGTGATAAACTCGATATCCGCGTGCTATATACAAGCATTTTAAAAAAAGTTGAAGTCTCTAGCTTCTATATCTTCTGAAATCGACGCGTTCAAACATACGGACAGACAGACAGACGGACAGGGCTAAATCGACTCAGTTCGTCGCCCTGATCAAGAATATATATACTTTATGGGGTCTGCCACGCCTCCTTCTGCCTGTTACATACATTTCAACAAAAACATTATACCCTGATTTCCCATTTTCAATGGGTTCAGGGTATAAAAAGAAAAGAGAAGAGAAGAGCCAAAAAATAGAATATAGGATAGAATTGAGAAATCACTACACAACGAAAATATATACCAATACTTATGCCTGGACATCGTGAGTGATTTCCCTAAGATAAGCTAATAGTAAGGTTTTTATTTTAGGAAGAGAGAGCTCTAAGGAATAGACGTGATAATGTTTTTTTTTTTAAATTACCACAAAGAACATGAACTGTGCAAAGAATAATCCCTATTGCATACAGGTAAACGAAGCGGACGATAGTGTCTAGTTGCTCGGGACGGAACCGAAAAATTTAGACGACCCAACAAGGAGGACGAATCAATATCCCCACTAATCAATTGATGCAGAAAAACAATTCCGAAAATTGTTCTGCGATTGGTTAGCGATGGAAGATCAATAAGCTAGAGCCTAATATGATAAGACGGTAATCGTAAATTACTGTCCCATCTAAGGTCTCATAAGGCAAAGAGAAGAAACTATTTTTGGACCGATTCGATGCGATCCTGATACAGTTTATGCTGCGGAGACCATACAACAGAGCAATACTCTAAGATAGGACGCACAAGCGAAGTATATAAGCGCTTGGTAGTAAAAGGATTTTTAAATTCCTTAGACCAACGTTTAATAAAGCCAAGCACACTTTTGGCTTCATTAATGATGGTTGAAATATGAAGAATAAAGTTAAGTTTACAGTCAAAGAACACACCAAGATCTTTGACTGTAAAGATGCGTCGTAAGGAAATATTGCTAATTTTATAATCAGCAATTATAAGAACGGTACGACTGAAGGTCATTGTCATGCACTTTGAGCAATTTAAGTCCAGCTGGTTTGCCACACACCAGAGTTGAAATGAATTTAGGTCATCGTGAAGGTGATGATGTCGATTTGCACTGGAGTATGGAAGACAAAGTTTTACATCATCAGCATTCATAAATATAGTAGAATACGAGATACAACTGGGAAGTTCATTTATAAAAAGCGAAAAGAGCATTGGACCCAAATGGCTACCCTGAGGTACACCAGACGAAACAAAGATAAGTTTAGACATAGCTGTTCTCAGCAAGACTCTTTGGGTTCTACCCATTACATAGGATGAAATCCAAGACACAAGTCTAGGTGAAAATCCTAAGCGTTCAAGCTTAAGAATTAGTATGTGATGATGTACTGAGTCAAATGCTTTACTGAAGTCCGTATAAATAACATCAGTTTGCATTTTTTTAGAAAAGCTGTCATTAACAAGCGAAGTAAACTCAAGTAAATTAGAGGCCGTTGATCGATTTTGAACAAAGCCATGTTGAGATGGTTGAATAATCGATTTGCAAAAATGCTGCAACGACGATATTATAATTTTCTCAAATAACTTCGGTATAGCAGATGATTTCGCAATGCCTTTATAATTTGAAATATCAGATATTCCACCTTTTTTATATAAGGGAATGATGAAAGATTCTTGCCAAATTGAAGGGAACACAGAAAAATCCAAGGACAAGTTAAACACAACTAGGAATATTATCAGCACCGGGAGAGAAAGATGATTTCAATGTCCTAATGGCTGCAGCCAGAGAGGCTGCAGTAACTTTTGGAGTATTTATAGACCCACATCCAGGAAGTGAATATGGATATGTGTTGCTGTAGAGATCAGCAGAAGAATAAGTGGATTGAAAAAAATCAGCAAATAGATCAGAGGAATCCTGGTCATTGCAAGTTTTTTCTCCATCAAGGACAAACGAGGACGGCAAACCAGAAGATTTACGCTTCATGTTTACAAATGAGTAAAATCGTTTGGGATCTCGAGCAAACTGACGTTTGCAACGTACAGGATCATTCTCATAACAGCTGGAATTTAAAAGATTGAAGTTTGACTGTGCAATGGAGTATTTGGACCAGTCAACACTTGAACCAGACTTTTTATAATTTTTAATATTTCTCAAGCTCAAAAGAATCTTTGTAAACCAAGGTGGCTTATTTGAAACTGTCGAAATACGGCATAGAGGGACACAAACATCCAGAATACAGTTTAAGGTAGAATAAAAAAACGATGCTGCCAAATTAATATCAACCAACTCATATAAAATAGGTCAGTCTGTTGAATTAATTAATTCGTTAAGCAAAACAAAATTGCATTGACGATAACAGCGACTAAGATAAGAAGGCATTTTGGTATTAGTGGGAGGGTTATCAACAGTTAATAAAACCTCTAAAGTGGGATGTGTATATCCTCAGGTAAGCAAAAAGGAGTTGATCTCGCGACATTAATGAGTGAATCATGATTAACAAACACAAGATCAAGAGTGCGATTAGGATGGTTTGAAATAGAGTTAGTCTGAAACATAGACAGTTTAAACAATTCATCAAAAAGATTAGTGATCAATTGTCGGAATAGAGTAATTTGCATTATAAATTGAAGACCAAGAAGTGTTAGGAATATTAAAATCACCCAACACCAGAAACAAGTCTCTATCATGTAGATGCTCATAAATTTCTTTAATACAAGTTATGTTTTGATCATAAACTTTTACATCAGATGAGGGAGGGATGTAAGAGCATGTGATAAATAAGGAGCATGATGGGAGAGTTAATTTAACCGCTATAATCTCAGCATCCTGAAGTGACGAAAAGCTTCGGAGAGAATACTGGATTTAACAGCAATTAACACCCCACCCCCTCTACGCATAGCACGGTCCAGTCTATAAATAGTGAAATTGCTTGAAAGGATCTCTAATATTATTTCACAACTATGTTTCAGTGAAAGCAATAATATCATATTGAAAACTGAAACTGAAACTATGTAAGAATAAATTTTTAAGTTTAGTGTTTAAGCCGCGTACGTTTTGGTAAACCAGGGACATATGAGAAGACGATTGTAAGCTATTCAGTTTTTTGGTACAACGTTTGATGGAGATTGAACCGAAGGTAAATTAACTGAAATTGGCGTCGATCTGTTACGATTTTTGGGTTTAAACTCATGAACAACTACATGAGGTGGCCACAAATAGGATCACATAGGCTTTTAAAGTATTCTACCGGCACATTGATTTTGAACGAAGCAATTTCCCGCGGAGTTGCAAAACTAAACTTCGATATAAAAACACTTGCCGATATCTTACTTGAGATAAAAGACGATACTGCCTCACAGGTCGTGTCAGAGAAAAGCCTAGATAAGAAAACTTGCTTTCGAGGAGAGACGACCGATAAGGTAATGCCAGAAGAGGCTGCCTTATTTACACTATTTGTTTGAACAACAATAGGAGATGTATCCAATTGTTGAGCAGGGACTGGTGTTTCAGTAGCAGCATCGACTTGGGGAACAATAGATTCAGGACCAGGTAATGTAGGGTCCAGAGAGTTAGGAGCCGATGACAAAGCAGAGGCACATGGTGATGGTGGAGCAAGTGATTTTGGTGACGATGTAAGCGCAGAAGGAGGTACCGACAACGAAAGAGCCTCAGATTGAGAAGGGCGACTCTCGAAGTTGTACTGAGCTAGTATTTCTTCGGTAGCAACCATATCACTGGATAGCTGCTCTGGCTCTGGATAAAGCTCTGGTCAGCCCTTCGAATCCTTCAGATGGATTTTTCTCCCAAATTTAAGGACTTCGGTCTGACCCTCGTAGATAAGTCTACTGCCAGTTTTAACTAACGTCAGTCTGGCACTGGTCGGCCTCAAGCAGTTGCATGCTCTACGCATGCCCAATATCCTGTCCATGGTCCAGTCACCGGATTCAGACTGCTGAATCCTGAGTCCTTCCAGATCTCGCACATCCGTATAGAGCGGGCAGACACACAGCACGTGTTTCCAACGTTCAACGAGCCGTGACCAATTATGAGAAAACTGCTCAGCTTCGTGAAACTGAAATCGGGGCGGCTAAAGACGAAGCTAACATCCGGGATGAACTTATACGTAACACGGCACGCAATAAGCGTTCGTCCAGCAAGGCTCTCCTCATAGTACGATCAAGAGTCGAAACGTCTTGACAACGTCAATCGCCCTCTACCATCGGGTAGCTCTTCTTCAGCTTGTATTGCATAGCATTTCCAGTTTCCATGCATCCTAGATCCGATAGTCGGCGTAACGACATAGTCGAATGCTCCTTTGAAGTAGATGAAGACTCCAAGCACGTATCGGATCAGGCTGGCCTCGACACTGCTCAGGACATGCCTCCAGGCATCCTCCACGAAGCGTTCGGGGCGAAAATCGAACTGCCATCGGCTCTCGTCCGTGAGCACCTCCTTGCCGAGCAGGATATTCGCACAGTCGTGCCAAGTTACGAACTGCTGGTTGTTCCAGCGAAGGCAACCGAAATCGGTGCACGTCTTGCGGCCTCGGCATACCTTGTAGACTGACCCCCATGCGTCATCCTGGTGCTCGCCAACAAATCGTTTCCAGTCTTCCTCTTTCGTCTTCAGTATCATCCTCTCGGGTGATCCTGAAATACGAGGCTAGGGCATTGACACTCTCACTGTGAGTGCGGCGCGCATGCTGAAGCCTTCGCCTGGCTCTCCTGAGCGCACGGCGTGCGTCCGTGAGGGCGGCATTCCACCAGCCCACATGACGTCTGGCCCGCGATTGTCGACGCCCAAACACAGTGTCGCTCACCTGATGGACCAGGGAGCGGAGTGCAACCACTTGCTCATCTGATGTCAGAAGGCGAAAGTCCTCCAGAGGAAGATCCATTGATGCAGTCCTCAGCTCATTACCAAAACGTCGCCAGTCAGCATTCTGGAGTTTCCACGAGGGCACAGGAGCAAAGCTCTCAACTGTGCTGTTCGGATCAAGCGTCACCACAACAGTAATAATGTTGTGGTCGCTTAAATCCCACTCGCTTACACTCCAGTCATACGCGGCCCACGTAGACGCCGAATCACTGGCAATGGTTACGTCGATATCGCTCCAGGCTCTGCGATTGTCAAACGTATATACTCTGCTGTGGACATTCAGCACGCCGGCTCGACTGCCCTGAACCCAGTCAGCTAGCAGTTCACCTCGCTGCCTGTTCAAGTAGCCCCGAGAACGCTCACGTAGCTTACTGAACCACAGGGGGGATACTGCGTTCGCATCAAGGCCATAGATGACGGGCGTACGGCTGGCAAGTCGCAGCACCGCATCCATGTACAGCAAGTATGGTTCCATTTCTGTGTTGAATTGGCAGTACACGGAGGTGAGGAAAATCGAGCCAAAGTTTCCCGACACACTCACGCATACGCCAAACTCGGTAATGAGCGAAGAGACAGGCATGCAGATGACCTCCGGGTCATCTACGATAATTGCAGCTTTGTTGCGACGGTCGGAGAAAACTCGCATGCCTGCCGGTATTCCGGTGATCCTTCCTCCACGGTCAACATATGGTTCTTGCAGAAATGCGAACATCGCCCCAGAGTTCCTAATGCGGACTACTAGGTCGAACACGGCAGCTCTGCTGCGACCGCTGTTAGCCTGAATGATGCTAAACATTATTAATGTCTAGCAGCCACCCTGGCGAGCACACGTCCGTAAATCGGGCAGGTCTCCGAAAGCATATGATGCCCCGCGGGTAAACCCTTAAAGCTGCAGTTCCTGCAATGCACAGGATTTCTGCAGCTCGAGACACGATGTCCCGATTGTCCACATCGCTTGCAAGTCTGCTCCTTCATCCGACACGTCGCCACTTTGTGGTCGAAGCTGAAACACCTAAAGCAGGCATAGGTCGGGGTCAACGGATGCCATCGGAAGGAGAACCACTCAACGTAAATTCTCTCCGAATCCTCCAAGATGTCCAGTGCTTTGCGTTCCAGTTCCAATGTGATGTTGACCGTGGGTCCATCATCGCTGCTCCAGGGCTTCGAGGCTATCTTCACCGACTTCTCGAACGCTGCATTGGAGCAGTGTCCGAAGAAGTGGTTCTTGTATAACCCTTCCATAAATTGCTTCGGCGAGATGCTGCTGTCCACATTGGTGACGCTTATCCTGGGCCTGAGTGCTGCGTTCTCTTTAACGTCGAGACCAACTTCCTTGAACTTCGGGTTCGCAAGAACCCTCCGTATCTCACCAGAAGATGGCGTGCGAATGATCGCACCGCCACGCTTAAGCTCACGCACTTCGTGTACACGTACACCTAGTGCGGGCGCAACCTCCTTGCGAACACGCTCAGCAACTTGCTGAGGTGTCTCCTCCGGATCGTTGCTGGTCACAATTGCTGACCAGGTTTCCGCAACCTTGCGGATCCGAGGTGCAGCAATCGGAGCGGCGGCGACAGCGGCATATGTTATAGGAGCAGCAACAGTGGCAACAGCAGGAGCAGCGACTTGGTGGCGGGTCCGCGCGGTGGCTTGCAACTCCTTTATCCTGCCGAACATGTCAAGTACCAGCTCCTGATACTTGGCCGCTAATTCCAGTACGTTCAGCGCCACCGCACTGGGTACTTCATCAGCAACCACGGTCTTCCTCAGTTTTTTCTCGATTGCCAACATCCGCTGGACCATCAAGTTGGAACTCAAAGCTTCCTCTCCAGGGCGAGTAGAAGGCATCCCATCAGAGGTATTAGGAGCGGCAGAGGGAACGGCAACAGGGACATCAACAGGGGCAGCAACAGGAACAAAAACAGGAACAGCCACAGGGGCAGCAACAGGGGCAGTAACAGGGTCAACAGCTGGGGCCAGTGAGGAGACAGAAGCCACAGATGCGACATCCGAATCCCCTGGATCACGCTTCTTGCTGACCCTTTTCTTGGGAGGTGGTGATTCAGGGATCACGAACACTGTGTCCTCCTGAGTCATCGAGTTTTTCCTAGAAAGCTTGCGCCTTCTCGACGCCGCGGTAACCACGGTGTACGCGTCACTCTCACCGCTGGCATCACTGAAGCTGCTATGGCCAGCAGCAGCCATTTTGCTCATTTAAATTTCCCTCCAAGACTCTTATAAATGTGTGTCCAGTCTTTATTAATTTAAAATAAAAAAGGTGTGACCAACCTGATTTAATCAATAAATCCGCACTTGCACGTTCGCACTGTGTCGATTTTCGATAGTTAATGTTTGTCGATTCTTGTTATTTGCAACGTGGCCAACAAAAGGCCACGTAATGTGTAATAGTTTTATTATTTTCACAATAATATTATTTACACTTTGTACACCCCGCACTCCTCGGTCGCACAAGTAAATATTAATAATAAATTATTAATAAATAATGTTTATTAAAATTGTTTAATTATCACAATTTCACTTCACCACGCGCACTCGGAGCAAACACGTCCGCACTGGTCGGCTGTCAAAAGCAGCTCGAGACACGATGTCCCGATTGTCCGCATCGCTTGCAAGTCTGCTCCTTCATCCGACACGTAGCCACTTTGTGATCGAAGCTGAAACACCTAAAGCAGGCATAGGTCGGGGTCAACGGATGCCATCGGAAGGAGAACTACTCAACGTAAATTCTCTCCGAATCCTCCAAGATGTCCAGTGCTTTGCGTTCCAGTTCTAATGTGATGTTGACCGTGGGTCCATCATCGCTGCTCCAGGGCTTCGAGGCTATCTTCACCGACTTCTCGAACGCTGCATTGGAGCAGTGTCCGAAGAAGTGGTTCTTGTATAACCCTTCCATAAATTGCTTCGGCGAGATGCTGCTGTCCACATTGGTGACGCTTATCCTGGGCCTGAGTGCTGCGTTCTCTTTAACGTCGAGACCAACTTCCTTGAACTTCGGGTTCGCAAGAACCCTCCGTATCTCACCAGAAGATGGCGTGCGAATGATCGCACCGCCACGCTTAAGCTCACGCACTTCGTGTACACGTACACCTAGTGCGGGCGCAACCTCCTTGCGAACACGCTCAGCAACTTGCTGAGGTGTCTCCTCCGGATCGTTGCTGGTCACAATTGCTGACCAGGTTTCCGCAACCTTGCGGATCCGAGGTGCAGCAATCGGAGCGGCGGCGACAGCGGCATATGTTATAGGAGCAGCAACAGTGGCAACAGCAGGAGCAGCGACTTGGTGGCGGGTCCGCGCGGTGGCTTGCAACTCCTTTATCCTGCCGAACATGTCAAGTACCAGCTCCTGATACTTGGCCGCTAATTCCAGTACGTTCAGCGCCACCGCACTGGGTACTTCATCAGCAACCACGGTCTTCCTCAGTTTCTTCTCGATTGCCAACATCCGCTGGACCATCAAGTTGGAACTCAAAGCTTCCTCTCCAGGGCGAGTAGAAGGCATCCCATCAGAGGTATTAGGAGCGGCAGAGGGAACGGCAACAGGGACATCAACAGGGGCAGCAACAGGAACAGAAACAGGAACAGCCACAGGGGCAGCAACAGGGGCAGTAACAGGGTCAACAGCTGGGGCCAGTGAGGAGACAGAAGCCACAGATGCGACATCCGAATCCCCTGGATCACGCTTCTTGCTGACCCTTTTCTTGGGAGGTGGTGATTCAGGGATCACGAACACTGTGTCCTCCTGAGTCATCGAGTTTTTCCTAGAAAGCTTGCGCCTTCTCGACGCCGCGGTAACCACGGTGTACGCGTCACTCTCACCGCTGGCATCACTGAAGCTGCTATGGCCAGCAGCAGCCATTTTGCTCATTTAAATTTCCCTCCAAGACTCTTATAAATGTGTGTCCAGTCTTTATTAATTTAAAATAAAAAAGGTGTGACCAACCTGATTTAATCAATAAATCCGCACTTGCACGTTCGCACTGTGTCGATTTTCGATAGTTAATGTTTGTCGATTCTTGTTATTTGCAACGTGGCCAACAAAAGGCCACGTAATGTTTAATAGTTTTATTATTTGCACAATATAATTAATATTGCTTATATTATGTACACCCCGCACTCCTCGGTCGCACAAGTAAATATTAATAATAAATTATTAATAAATAACGTTTATTAAATTGTTTAATTTACACAACTTCTCACTTCACCACGCGCACTCGGAGCAAACACGTCCGCACTGGTCGGCTGTCAAAAGCAGACTGAGTAGATAGGGACAGAATCCTTGATGTGTCTAACGTGACGTGTACCTCAAGGGGGGTTTACTACCACGGTACTCGCATGTGCCACATATGTGACACATAGTACAGCGGGTGAAAACAATGCGTCCACCAACGCCCCTAAAAGAATTCTTTTAGCTACCAACTCGAATTGTGCTGGGCACAATTCCCTCTTGGGTCGAGGCGAGGCCTATCATAACCTCTGCTGACTACGGTACACATTGGACCCAGCGACTGTGCCCGACTATTGTGGAGTCACAGCGGGTAACACCACAGCCACCACGGTACTCCCATTTAAGGGGGCCAACCTCCATTGGACTGGCCTCGGCCACCAGCCCCTCCCGTGGTTAAAATTTCAAATTTGTTACGATTTGCAACTTTGATCGGCTGTTCGCAGTCTGCGACTACTGCCCAATTTGGCTTCCGACAACCCGGGGCTGGGTGAGCACCGTCGGCACCTCTAATTAGATAACCTACCAGATTAAGGCTCTGGTCAGCCCTTCGACGCCTCCCAATGGATTTGTCTTCCAGATTTATTTATTCATATATTTATTTATTTGTTAAGGCTATTGACAATAACGAGAGTCAGTTTAAATTAAAAAGCATAAACAAGGTACAGGATATAATTTCAAATAGTAACACCGACCCGATGGGTGTATTTTATTTACCGAGCAACAGCCATTTCAATCATTTTTAGTGTCTTTCAGCTTATACAAACACACACACACGCAAACACATACATAGACACCCTTAGGCACGCACGCATTAACAGGCATGGGCTGCAGTGTGGGCTTACTATGGGAACTAAATTGTTCAATAACTTTTTTTGTGGACGTACGTTCTTCATGAAACTTTCAGAATGTGGTTTTATCATTACTATGCGTATATTTGCCAAAGCTCAAGTCTCTAGTATTTGAAATACGTCTTTTACAGAGATGAGGGTAAGGGGGTGGATATAGGGGTGGGGGGTGAATTATAACAAAAATTGAAATTCTATCACGTGCAGTCGAGTCTACATTTAAAATTTGGAGACTTTAGCTCTAAAGGTGTAGGAGATATAATTTTATAACCTGTTTTCGATAAGGTTTTTGATCGATAAAAAAATAACGGGATGAGATATCGATCTTTTGTGATAAACTCGATATGCGCGCGCTATATACGGACATTTGAAAAAAAAAATCAAGTCTCTAGCTCTAATAGCTTCGGAGATCGACGCGTTCATACATACGGACAGACGGACATGGCTAAATCGATTCAGTTTGTCGCCCTGATCAAGAATATATATACTTTGTGGGGTCTGCCACGCCTCCTTCTCCCTGTTACATACTTTTAACAAAACCATTATACCCTGATTTCCCATTTTCAATGGGTTCAGGGTATAAAAAGTGAATGAAATAAAAAGAGTTAGTTAGAACAAGTAAGAAAACTCTAGTCGAGAGTGCTCGACTAGAACCAAACAAATAAAAAACATGTCTTTGATTGCCGAAAAACGAATTGGTTAATTATTTTTTTGCCAAAACACGATTTTTTTTGTATGATTTCTGTATTTTATTGACACTCTGAACTGATCATCCAAGTTAATTAATACAATGCACTCTTTTAATTATTATTCTTTTGAAATAAATCGAAAAACGATAATTAGCACAAATAGATATGTAGCTCGCAAAAATACGTTCTGCAATGGCAATCGCCGACTACTGATTAATCGTTTTACAGTTTTAGTGTTAGACAATGCCCAAAATCAACAGAACATATGTTTTTTTTTATGTAAATGAACCCACAAAAATCAAAGATAAACAGTCAGCCAATTAGATTTACAACTCATTGTATGCTTAGATTATTGTCATATATAATAATTATTGACTTATTTATCACTATGGCTCAACAAGCAAAAATAAAATAAAAATTTTAAAAATCGCGCCGATTAAATCAAATAAGTGCCAAAAAACTCTTTTTTTGTGTGTAGCGCTTTAAATTTCTTGTAAAAGCCGAAGTCATACATATGTGTGTACATACATATGTACATATGTAGACACAAGAATTTGCAGTGGAAGACAATGTTAGGTATATGTATGTACATATGTATGTATATATATATTTATATGTAAAGCAAATTGTAGCACACAATGTGTACATATGTATATTCATACATATATATGCATGTGTTGTCAAAACAAAAATAATAGATGATATGACGCCTTTTTAGTAGCTGCAACAGAGAACATTATATATGATGTAAATTATATTTGATTTAAATCAAATCAATTATTGAAACAAAAATATTTTTGTCTGCTTATATACAAAAAAAAAAAAATTTCGCCCCAAGATGGGTTCAGGGTATAAAAAAATTGAAGTCTATTTTTACACAATTTAATGTCGAAAACATAAACAACATTAAATTCGTGTCAGATAGGGGCAACAATGTAAAAAAAGCTTTTGAAACAATATTAGATTAAATTGTAGTAGTCATTTATTTTCAAATGTTTTAGAAAGATCGTTTGACGAAGCATGTGAGCTTAAAGACATATTACACGTCTGCAAAAAATAGTTCAATATTTAAAAAAAGCAAGTTTGCAGCACAAATTGAGCACAATATTAAAAAGCCCATGCCCTACTCGATGGAATTCCAATTACAATATGGTCAATTTAATAGTGAATAAGTGGACAACAATTAATAATATATTAAGTGAGACAGAGGGAGGTCAAAAACTTATAGTGGTAAATATATCCACATTAAAAATCATATTATTACTTCTTGAAGATTTTGAGAGAATATTTAAAGAATTAGTAGCTCTCCTTCATTGTGCTATGTTTTACCCTCAATAGCGAAAATAATGCTTCTGTGTGAGTCAAATGCTGAAGATTTTTCGTCGATATCGGTTCTTAAAACAAAAATTTTAGTAAATGTTAACACGATTTGGAAAGAAAATTTAAGTATTTGGTACAAGGCGACTTTTTTTATATCCTCCTGAAGTAAAAATGGAACATGAAGATTTATAAGAAATTAAAAGCTTTTGCATTTGCATGAACAATTATTTTCGTTTTTCAAATCAACCGTCGCGACGCGTCGCAAAATAATACTTGTACATTAGAATCAAACCCAGCAAGTCCAAATTCTCCACTTGAAGCGATTCCTAAATGAGATATGTTTGTGCCAAAAACAACTTTTTTCTTCTCCCAACTGGTAGCTCAGGCCAATAACAATTTAAAATCGCCTCCAGAAGAATTTGAAAGTTATTGTGGTGAAAGAGTTACTTTAACTGACGATTTCAAACCCAATGAATAGTGGAAAACCAAAGAAAATTGCTATCCGTTATTATCTAAGTTAGCATTGCAACTTCTTGCAATACCTTCAAGTAGTGCAGCAGCTGAAAGAGTATTTTCTTTAGCGGGCAACATAATAACAGAAAAAAAGAAATAGATTATGCCCAAAAACGGTAGACAATTTGCTCTTCTTACACTCTTAAAAAAAAAAAATAATAATTTGTTATTTATTTTAATTTTAAACTTGTTAATTAAATGAAGTATTATAATGTTTATTTAATATATTAAATGAATATAAAAAAAGATATTTTTGATTTAAATATTGTTTTTTGTTCACTATTTTTGCCTATTGTGCACGCGTTTCCAGCAGCAAGTACGTAAACAGCTAAATATGTATGTACGTACAAAAAAAAAAACAAGTAAGAAGGCTCTAGTCGAGACTGCTCGAGTAGGAGATACCCTGAACCCTCCAAGCTGATATTTGCAAGCTTTATTTGCATCTGTTTCCCCCACACATTATCTGCTGAATAGGTACGGGCAAGTGCACAGCGCAAGTGCACTGGCCAAGCGCCTAAGTAAGTATATAATTAATGTATATGTACATACACATGTACATATTTACATATTATATATCAACTGAAAGGTAATAATGCGTAGATCATATATTGTTCATGACCATGCATAAACATAAAAATATGATAAGTAGGGGAACATACGCGCGATGCACTCGACAGCTAGCATAAAATAAATAACATATGTTTCAAGTGTGAACTGTCAAGTTAGGCATAAAATATGACCCTGACCCTTAGCGATTAGAATACTTAAGAGACGAGCGCTGAGCATTACAAACTCAGCGATAGCTAATAAGCCAACGCGGAGTCTTATAAACTCAGCGATAGAATAATAATATGTAATAGACCAATGCTGAGCCTTACACACTCAGCAATAGACGCATTAGATTTAATGATTGAAATTATGCATGAGCCTGGGTATATAAACCCAGGCCCAGCAGAATAAAGAATCAATACGAAACTAAACACCATCATAGTCAAGTGTATTCGTTCATATATATAAGCCGATATATGATCTAGCTCCTTTACTTCCAGAGAGTTATGACTTGATTTTTATATAAAAATTGTTCTGTAATAATTATTTTTGATTTTTATCATAAAAATCAATTTTAATAATTAAAAATAGTTTTTTACGTTATTTCAATAGTCAGGAGGACTGTCAATATGAAGTTTTGCGAAGGTCAGACGGTTCTTCAATATTTACAGCAGACAGCATTATGTTTGTTTCATGTATTCGTAATGAAAATAATTAACAAAAACAATAAGAATAGCAAAAAAACGCACAAAGAAAAAAAAAGCAAATATCCTTTGATATAATTAAAATACACTAATTGTATTAAATTGTCATCGGTACGTTTACCAGGCAAGTCAAATTTTATGAGAAATTGTAGTTATTCTAATACTGTATTAAAACGAATGAATTTACGGAAGACTTCCGTTATTAATTATTACTTAATTAATTAATTATTTTCGTTAAGAATACATGAAGCAAACATAATGTAAAAAAACATTCTAAGAATTGTAATTTGTCAGACTTTTTATACTCATTCACGAAGTGAATTAGTATATTGGTTTGGTGCAATGTCCGTCTTGTTGTCCGTCCGTCTGTCCTTATGAACGCAGTTCATTTCGGCGCTATTGAAGCTAGAGACTTGAAATTTGGAACACATACTCGTGTATAACTCCGATTTATAAAGTGTTAAAATTTACCCGATCTGCCCACTAGGGGCGTAGCAAATCGGAAAATGCATTTTCCGATATACCAGAAACCATGTTAGTTGAAGAGCTGAAATTTGGTATGTAGGTCCGCGTCGACTTCACAAGTCCATCAAGCTTTGGCGGATATATCTAAGCCCATTGGGGGCGTGGCAAATCGGATAAAACTGTATATCCGGAAGTCATAAAGCTAGAAAGTTGAAATTTTGCACGTGAGCTAATGCTATGATTCTATAATGACTGATGAAAAAATTTTATGTTTACGCCCACTATATGCGTATATGTTATGAGGGCTATTTAAGAAGAAACAAAAAAAATTGTTCGATTAAGAAAATGAAAAGTATTAAGTGCCCTTTATTAAAGCTCGCACCTTCCCAATAAAATATCTATTTTATAATAAAAACAAAATATGTATGAAAAAAAAAAAAAACATTGAAGGGGCTTTGAACCTCCCTCCGCTACTCTAACATAACTTGCGTCGCCTTTAGCACCCACGCCATTGCCTTGCTTGACTATATGGTAGCTAAAAGACAATAACATAATAACAGAGCGTCATCTGACAAAACTACAGTAACAGCTAGAAAATCCAGAAATTAATCGCAATTCTTAAAATATGCAAAAAGGCGCGCTTTTGTCTGTTCGCATAGAATAAACGATGAGTGTGTGCACATGTATTAGAAAATCGCGCTGATCTGCTACTAGCTTGTAACCGGTACCCAAAATATAACTAAAATCAAAATTGTATAAAATTGATTTGAAGATCCTAGCTCTAAAGATGTACTAGATATAAACGGCAATAGCTATCGATGATTCTTTTAAATTATAATGGGATCAACGTTTGGGCTGTGAATGAGTATTCTGCAATCGGTATTGCCCGACTGCAACGTTCTTACTTGTTTAAAGTTTTTTTTTTTGCGAAAATTTTCAGCCATTTCTTCCGTTGCTTCCATCCAGAAACAGTTTTCTTTTTCTGGTAAAAAGTTGGCAGCACTGGTTACAATCCCGTACTACATGTATGAACATTTCTGTGCCTGTGTACGAATCTCTTCTTTCTGCCTGTCGAATATTGTTTGCTTGCACGGACATGTATGTATGTACATCACAAATACATATGTATGTGCATAATTCGTGAAAAGTAGCTTGTGTCTGGCAAAATGTATTATTGAAACGTGTGGTGCGAGCTATAGAAAAAGCTCTATGAATTTTCCGGTTATATTATTTTCGTTAAAACACGTGTATCAAAGCTCAAAGCTAATATTCTAATCATCATGCATTTCTTTTATACACACAAACATACACATGCATCCACAAGCACGCATGAGCGCTCGCAGTAAGCCAGTAAGCAGCGACTGCGCTTGGGCTGCGTTGCAGTGTGTGCAATTTTATGAGAATTTATTTGTAAAATAATTTAGTTTGTAGACGTAAAATCTTAATGAGAGAACGTAATCATAATGTGCACATCTGTGTACATTCCAAAGCACAAGTCTCTAGTACTTGATATACGTTTTTTACGAAATGGGGGGCGAAAGGGGCGTGGTATCCAAAATCTGTAAATTACAAAATGTGTGTATCCATCAAATGTATATACACAGTCTCTAGGTCTAATAGTGTTCAAATAAGGCTGAAAAAACAATATAAATTTATCGATTATCCTCGATAAAAAAGATATCGAATGAGTTATCGAAAAAATATGATAAACTAGTACTGCGTATGGTATACACGAGTATGCATACATTTCAGCTCCCTAGCTCTTATAACTTCTGAGATCGACGCACTCTTACGGACGGACGGACGGACAGGCGGACAGGGCTATATCGACTCAGCTCATCGTCCTGATCAAGAATATATATACTTTATGGGGTCTGCGATGATTTTTTCTGCCTGTTACATACTTTTCACAAAACCATTATACCCTGATTTCCCATTTTCAATGGGTTCAGGGTATAAAAACTTAAAAAACATTGAAATTTAATGCAGAAAATGGGCTATAACTAAAATTAATACTCTGTATGTAAGTCCTTTACTTTAATAACCGCTGATAAGCGGTTTGGCATTGAATTCACTAATTTTTTCGTGACATCTTCACTGATTTTATGCCACTCATCACTTAGAGCTAGTTTTAGGTCGGATTGATTTGTTATAGCTCTCTCGGAAATGCGCCTATCCAATTCTTCCCACAAGTGCTCAATCGGGCTTAAGTCTGGAGTTGTCATGCTGAAATGTGAACGAGCTTGGTAGTTTTAGTTTTTCAGCATTTTTTTTTAAGGTTTTCTTTTAAAATATTTAGGTACAAATGCTTGTCCATTATTCCTTCTATAAATACCAATTCGCCCACACCTGCAGCAGACATGCACCCCACACCATCACCCCACCACCACCATGCTTGTGCACCTTGTGCAGTACTCTGCGAATTGTAATCGGGTGCTCTTCTTTCCCCATTTCTGTTTTAACCTCAGCTGCAATCTGTGTAGACGATATTTTGGGATTCACTTGCACCTTTCCCACGATTTTTCTGCATTCATGGCCGTCTAGCAACTTTGGGCGACCTGTATGTTTCAAAGTTTGCAGGTTGCGAGCTCCCTTGAAGCGCTGTACGATGCTTCGAATGGTGAATCGGCTTCTTTCTAGTATATCTCCTATTTCTGCATAGGATTTGCCATGGTCGTACAAATGAAGGATAATTTTCCTTTGCCATTATTAACAAAAGTAAAAAAAAAAATGCTCTATTGCTAGAAATGATCTATATTAGAACTAAAATATGCGAAGTTATAAATAACGGAACAAAAACAATGTTGCCAAATTGTTAAATGTCGGCCAAATTTAAAGAAAACCCAAAAAAAATACTAAGTGTGCCAAGAATTTTGTTCAGACAAATTTGGGTTTTTTTTGGCTATTTAATTTTTAAAAAATCTACGTTTAAGTTTTTTGCAATATTTTTGTTGTATTATTTAATAAATACTCTATTCTATTTGGTTAATTTTTTTGTTTCATTAAAAAAGCTTTTCAAAACACTTAAAAAATTGCCATAAAGTTTAAAAACCTTGCTGTGCCAATAATTTAGTTCGTCACTGTACATATACTGCAGCCCATGCGTGTTAATGCGTGTTTGCCTATGGGTGTCTATGTATGTGTGTCCGCGTGTATGTGTGTTTCTTTTGTAAGCAGATAGACGCGAAGAATTATTGAAATATCAGTTCTCCGAAGGGCTCAGAAAATTTCCTAGTCGAGCAGTCTCGACTAGAGCTTTCTTACGTGTTTCTATCTAATTTATGTGACAATAACACATTTTGCACACCATGAACAATGCAAGCAGCATTACCAATTTCTAGTTGTACCAGACTTAAAAATGTGGAGACGAAATCACCTCGCGGAAAGGAAAAGTACTTAATTAACAAACCTAAATAAGTATTCACATACAATATGTACATACATACATGCGATATATTAAATTGAATATATTTAAATAGCAAAAACAATTATCAAGATAAATACCTAAAACTTTTGTAACGCTGATGTCCGTTGATTCATCAAATAAAAGGCTGAACTCAAAGTCGCTTATGTGGCTACGCAAGTCTTTATCAAAATGACGCGCCAAAACATGTTCTATAATTTTGTGCATTTTGTGCGATGGAGCTTAATTCGACCGGCCATTGCACTATCAAAATGGCTGCAGCATAGATTGCCCAAATGATCTATTTGTGCCATAGCTGTGGGCTGTGCAACAAATCGACACAATGCTGCATCCTGCTCCAAAGTTCTTGTAGGCAAGCTACTAAAAACAATTTTATTTTTTTGTTGGAAGCCACCCAACGCACTTGTGTGTTTTTTAGTGCTTGCATGAGCACGAAGATCTTTCAGCTTTGCTGTTGTTGTGGTCTTACAATAACTGCAATAGACCCTTGTGTCGTCCGTGTCATCCCTGCGAAGCCCCGCCTTGAATTCTTTGCTCTTTATCCAAGCATCTCGGCACTTTTGTTTATATTCTTTTGGCATTTTGAAATTTGTCGCCGAAGAATCACTCTTACTTTGAACACACTTTGCGTAAAGGAGTGGTGGTGATATTGGCGAATATCGATATAAACGTGTAACGAACCTTCGGTTTATCCCGAGTCTAAACTGGGCTAGTTTCAGCTGACTGTGGATTCGTGCCAACAAATTTGTTTGTTGAAGCCCCTGCGACATTAATTAGTCATTTATGGTTTAGGTTTTATAGCGTAAATGTAAATATTTTCTTAAATAAGTTTTGAAATTTACACGTCACTTATTTTACGATGGTTCGCTGATTTGCTTTAGCAAAGGACACCTGCTGAGTGCTGGTTCAACGGCTTGGAGAGTGTTGTGCGCTAGAACGATTCGGAAAACGCCAGGATCTGGATCTGTAGACTCTGGTGGTTCGCTCAGATGTACAGGCCCTCCTACTATTCCACTCGCTCGCAGCTCAATACTAGCTTCGTTTCACTCACAACACTTCTCTTGCGCACGGCTACGTGAACTTACTCAGATGTGTGGCCTCGCTTAGGCCGCTGGTATGCACCAATATCCTGATTGATGCCGGTAATGATCCTGCTGCCTCTTTAGTCGTTGCAAGGATTCCCACTGGATGTCCTTGCTGTTCCCACGATGTCCTGGGAGGGCCTGTTCGGCTCTGGAGCGGGGCTTTTCTGCCGGTCGTGCCCATGATAACGGTAAAGTGGCGTGATCTGGGTGACGCCACTTTCCCGCCAAATCACGTGGCCACCTCCCATTGGATGAAGTACCGTTGGCGCCCTGCGACTGAAAGTGTCCACTAATATCACTCGGGCCGAACGGTACTTCGGCTAACGGCCACCGATGATCGTCATTCATGCGACGCGAACCGAAGAGACCGACTCTATTCGGACTTTGACCCCTTTCCAGTGACGAGGGTCACTCCTACAGTATTCGCGTCGCTGTGTGGAGCAACATGTATATGCACGTATATGCATATAAACGCACAGCAAATACGTACGTTCATATACATTCATATGTGCATACCTATAGTAATCCTCACAAACGTATGACAAAGATGCCGCTCTTTTAAAAACTGGTACACTTCACAAATTTATCGAAATTGATAGATTTTAATACCAATTTTTTTTATACAAGTGGCAACCGTGCTGCTACATGTTTTCATGAAATTGGCAGTATTAAAGGCTCTAGTCGAGACTGCTCGACTACGAGATCCCCTGAACCCTTCGAGCAACAGCCATTTCATTTAACAACAATCTAAATTCTAAAACGTACATATAAATCTACATTTAACATTTGGAGGCTCTAGCACTAAAGATGTAGGAGATATAATTATACCCTGAACCCATTGAAAATGGGAAATCAGGGTACAATGATTTTGGTTTCCCATTGTCAATGGGTTCAGGGTATAATAAGCCGGAATTCCCGCTTCCCGTAATTCACAAATTTGTTCCGCAATTGGTCTTCGGAAAAAGCCGATTTGACGGGAAAAAGCTAAATTGGCAGCAGTGATTGTGACGGACGATTGGCAAAAATATATCCATTAAATGCCTTAGCGCATTCATACCTTTTCGGCAGAAGAGAAAGAGAGTACGACAAATTCGCACATCTGCGCTTCATATACATATAAACGGAACCATTTCGTTCGAACGCTCGCAGCCCACTGAATTTGTCATGACATATTTTAAGTGTCCGAGCCCACGATTGAGTGATAGTGTCTTTTAACAGTGGTCCGAGCCTATAAAGACTGCGGCGAGCAAGTAAGAAGTAGAGTGGTTCGTCAACTTAACATTTTCTTAACATTTCTTCGTCGTGTCCAGTACAGTGTTGCTGAATCAGCTATTTGATAGCTAGATCTGACTACATAATAAGGCCGGCTGCTATATTTTTAAAAACTATGTATTAGCTTAAATAAAAGTGAACTAATAACAGAATTGGTTAGTTCATCATAAATAGATAGATAGATCATTTTTATACCCTGAACCCATTAAAAATGGGAAATCAGGGAATAATGGTTTTGTTGAAATGTAAGTAACAGGCAGAAGGAGGCGTGGCAGACCCCACAAAGCATATACATATGTATGTACATATATGTACATATGTATGTATGTATATATGCTTGATGTATATTGAGTGGCATTCTATGACCTATCCACGATTGAGTGATAGTGTCTATTAACAGTGCGACTTATCGTGCCTATCTTCTCTTTTATATATGCATATGTACATACATACAGACATATGTACATACATACATACATACATATACATCCATCCATATAACAACATCAATCGCGCCCACTGTTAAAAGACACAGTAGGTTGCGCAAAGAACAGTTCCGTTACTTTTAATGTTAACTAACAGGTCTCTTGTGACGTCACATTTTCAGATTTTGCTATGTTATCCCGGCTGGAGCTTGGTGGAGGCTTCAGCAGAGATCGGCCAAGTGGTCGAAAACAAGTAAAATTAAGTATATATAAGCAATTTTCAATAGTAAATACCTTAAAAATGGTCAATCATTAATTTTATTACCATACAATAAAGAAACTCAGTATATAATGGAATAAACTGGGAGGCCTCTCGAAAGCAGCAATGATATGGCTACAATGGCCAATATGTCAGCAGGAATGGTTGATGGACATAGTTAACTGAGTTTTCGCCATCAATAAGGTTTACTTATGCCAAACTATCTACATATTCAAATATAGTACACGTTGAAGCTGCACCAATAAAAGTGCTGCTCACACCTGCTGTCATGTCAGAAACATCCGGTGGAATGAAATAAAATTGGTGTATTAATTACAAAATCGAAAACTGACCACAATTATGAGTATTAAAACCCAAGGAAACATATAATCTGTCTAAATCAGCTCTAAAATGCAAGGCATCACCTAACACTGCTGCGTATCATCTATGGCCATTAGATTCGTAATATAATAAATTAAATTAGTGAATATTATGATGCGGATTGATGAGTAATGCATAATACTTAGTCGTGACTATTTAGTTTTCAAAATTAAAGCCTTAAATAATATAATTAAAGCCATTCTACGCGAAAGTAAAAGTGGTCAAGGGATTGGGTGACCAATAACTGCCTGGAAAACGACTTAGAATATAAAAATTAGCAAAAACCTTTATATTGTCCGATTCGTGAATCTATATAGATTCTATGATTAGCCTCCCAGCTCGTTTTATTTAGTCTACTAGTTTTAAAACAGATAACAGTGTCAAAATTGCTTGATTTTCATACAAATTTAAACGCGCGCGCACCATTTTCTGAAATAATGACGTCACGCTGTGAAAACAGCTGACCGCTTTGCATAACCTACTATCACTCAATCGTGAATCGCGCCACACTCGGCTGAATCATCTGTCTCGCTCTCGGCATAGACTTTTCCGCTAATCGTTATTCCGTTATGCATTTAATTACCAATACATTGCTACGTCATTAACATTTCATATTCATGTTATTAGCATAACATGCTCAAGTTATGTTAAATTATCATGTTAATTACATAAATCTCTGACATATGTACATACATATGCACGATTGAGTGATAGTAGGTCACGATTGAGTGTGTCTTTTAACAGTGATAGTAGGTTATGCAAAGCGGTCAGCTGTTTTCACAGCGTGACGTCTTATTTCAGAAAATGGTGCGCGCGCGTTTAAATTTGTATAAAAATGAAACAATTTTGACAATTTTGGTGCGCGCGCGTGTGTGTGTCTGTGACTTTTAACAGTGGTATGTACCAGAGTGCTGCATGAATTCCCGAAAAACGGTATTCGATTTAACAGTTCGCAATATATGTATGTACATATGTATGTGTATGTGTATATGTGTATGTACATAAATACATATGTATGTCTGTATGTTGAGTGGCATTCTATGGCTAAGAAGAACAGAACGCGCTCGGATATGACTCAATGGAGAATATTCAGCAGAGCAAAAAAGAATTGTTGGAGTGAGGGTGAGTTGAAACGCTCGCATACAGACACAAAATGATCATACATGTATCACGGGACTGTAAGCTTGTGTGTGTATGCTTGTCGCGAACCGATTTCAATTTTTTTGCGCAAGGCCTAGTGCGCACATAGTGGGAAAGAACATAGGGAAACAGAAAGTGGAAGTGAGAGAGAATAACGCTAAAATACCTCATAGCATATGAAAATGTGATCAATTACATATGTACATACATATGTATGTATCTATGTATGTACATACATACATATATGCACAAATACACCGATAACGCAATGATTTTGTCAAGCCGAGAAAATGCATGCCAAAACTCAAGTGATTTAATGCCTTCACGCTTTGGCTTCTTTTTCATTCCATTTTAATTAAGCCTTCATTTATTCTCGCTCATTATTATTGAAGGCCGTAAGCTATGACGCATTGAGCGCACTCCAATGTAAACACACTCAAATCGTATTTCGCCTATCACACACTCATTCACTTTTTCGTTAATTACCGTTTTCATATCCTGAACCCATTAAAAATGGGAAATCAGGGTATAATGGTTTTGTTAAAAGTATGTAACAGGGAGAAGGAGGCGTGGCAGACCCCACAAAGTATATATATACTTGATCAGCGCGACGAACTGAGTCGATTTAGCCATGTCCGTCTGTCCGTATGTTTGAACGCGTCGATTTCAGAAGATATAGAAGCTAGAGACTTCAACTTTTTTTAAAATGCTCGTATATAGCACGCGGATAGCGAGTTTATCACCAAAAATCGAAAACTCCTCCCTTTATTTTTTATCGATAAAAAACCTTATCGAAAATCAGTTATAAAATTATATCTCCTACATCTTTAGAGCTAGAGTATCGATTTTTGTTCAATTTCACCCCTCACCCATAAGTTTGTAAAAGGCGTATTTCAAATACTAGAGACTAGAGACATACACGCATATTAATGATATAAACATAATCTAAAAGTTTCGTGAAGAACGTACGTTCACACAAAAAGTTATTAAACAATTAAGTTCCCATAGTAAGCCCACACTGCAGCCCATGCGTGTTTATGCGTGCGCGCCTCTGTGTGTCTATGCATGTATGTTTGCGTGTGTATGTGTGTGTTTGTATAAGCAGAGAAACGCTTTAAAATATTGAAATGACTGTTGCTCGAAGGGTTCAGGGGATCTCGTAGTCGAGCAGTCTCAACTAGAGCTTTCTTACTTGTTGTAATAGAGTTTGAGCATGCCTGAGGGTCTTTAAAATGCAGTTTCTTAAATCTTGGATCAAGTACTGTGGCCATTGTCAGAATTGAGTCCTGAAACAATACATTTAAGATAAAATTTTTTTAAGGAATAAACTAATGATAACATTTGAAGCATACGTGCTCTATTGATCCCATACGCTTGTCGATTTCGAAAAGCAAGAAGTTCTTAATGTCATTTGCCTCGGGCGTGATGTCATTAACGTTAAGCATTTTTGTTTTTAAGATATTCACCATTGGGATAACCATACTGGCTGTGCAATACGTATCTGCGCCTATTATTTTTGTGGCTTCCTCAAGGGGGCGCAGCATTGCATAATATTATTAAGCAACTGTAATTCATTTCCATCGTTTACGAAATTTTTAAGCTCCAAGTAACGCTCAATCATGTAGTATGTGCTATTTCATCTAGTAGCCACATCTTGGTTCAATACCTTGTCCGTTACTTTTCTGATGTTGTCGCTGGCAACGCAACTCTACTTAAAAAAAGTTACAATTCTCTTTACCTTTTCAATGCATGCACTTATTGAATCTCTTTGCATAACAGATCGTGCAATTAGATTTAGGGTATGTGCAAAACATACTATGTGCTTTTTTCGCCCAAAACTTAGGTCAACGGCTTTGACGACATTTGCCCCATTGTCGGTGACGACGGCTGTCACTAATTTCTTTTCAATGTGCCAATCTTTGCAGCAACTCTCCAACATTTCAGTGAGGTATACTGATGTGTAACGCTCGCTTAGCTCCAAAACTCCGATAGTCAAAGAAGTCATTTCAAGCTCAAGCTGAAAATGAGCAATAATGCCCAAGTAACTCCGCATTGACAGCTGGTCGCTCCATACATCCATTGTTAATGTTAGCGTTTTCCCATTCAGCAAACTTATCCACATATCCTTCACTTCCAAAAACTTCTCATCCACCCATTTTGTAATTAAATATCGCGACGGTATCTTGTAACGCGGTGCAACCGTATTCCTTAAATGTATGAAGCCTTTGTTTTCGACTATCGAAAATGGTTGCACATCTTTTGATATCATATAAATGATCCATTTTGTTTTATTCCCGTCGGTGCCATATTCCGCCATATTTTGAAAGCTTTCAGTAATAGAAATTTGTGCCACACCGCTAGTATTAGGTACTGCAGGTACTTCAACATTTTGATCTATTTGTATTTGATCTAAATGTAATTGCAAATAACTATATTTATATATTTTTTCCACAATTTACTTACTTTGGCATTGCAAACACAGGGTAAATAAATAAAACAAATTCGCGAATTTTTCTATGTGGCACTGAAACCATATGTTCTGAAATGTTGTGAAATTTAACACCCGATGTTCTGTCAAACATCAATGCATCGATAAACATCGGTATGTCACAAAACATCGGAAACCATCGGAAAACATTGCCCACAAATCATCGATGTTCGATGCATCGATGTTTTTATACCCTGAACCCATTGAAAATGGGTGTTGTGAAATGATCTCGAAAAACTCATCATCAACATTATCAAGTAAGCATTTGACCTAACGGTAAAAACTGTCGCCGGCTGGTCGCACATTTGTCTCGAGAATAAGAAACCGAATGTTCTGGATTATGTACATGCATACATTTCATATGAAATAGACGTAAACATAAAGGCATAAGGAGACATCCAGAACATTCGATATGCAATAGAAGTGGGTATATAAGCAAGCTGTAAATCGAGCCAGAGTTCAGTCTGTAAGTTCATTGTGTAAGATCAATATCAGTGTGTCGGCTCGGTCAGTTAAGTTCAAATCGTCGCGGTACGTGAAGTAGTGTACTTGTTACTGAATATTTTGTTGTGTTAAATAAACTTATTGCGTTGCACCTACATATACCGTGTTTCATTTAAGAAAACCTCAACAGGTTATGGGCCCAGACAGTGCTAAACGTGTAATGTAGTGTGAAATCGAGTGCAAGTACAAAAGTGAATTAGTGGCAAATTTGTAACTAAATAAAGACAGTGAAAATGGAGCCATTAAATATGAGAATTGAACGATTACGCGACAAAGACAATTGGCATTTGTGGTGTTTTATGATTCGTACGCTATTGGAAGAAGACGACGATGTTCTTGCCGTTTGTGAAGGTAGTTTGACGTGTCCGACACAGGGGTCTGCAACATACGAGATAGACTCGAAAAGGTTCTTGAAAGCTGATAAGACTGCAAGGAAAATAATTATTCATTCTATCGAGAGAAGACCGATGGAATTGATTGTGAGCTGCAGAACAGCAAGAGAAATGTGGATAAAATTGAACTCAGTGTATGATATGAAATCAGAAGAAAATTTATCGGCTATTCAGAAACAGTTTTTTGATTTCAAATGGATTGAAAGTGAGAGTGTGGACTACAATATTTCAAAGTTGGAAGTTTTGTGGAGCAAGATGAAAAATCTTGGAAGTGCTGTGCCTGAAACAATGTTAATGTCGCGAATCCTGTCATCTTTGCCTCAAAAGTTTAACTATTTTCATAGTGCGTGGGATTTGGTCGAAGACAGCAAAAGAACATTGAACAATTTGACGACTCGTTTAATGACAGAAGAAATGCGGTCAAAAGAACAAGAAGTGGTACCTGAAGAGTCAACAGCGTTAGTTGCCAGCAACGGAAAAAATAAAAGAGAACATGAAAATAAGAAGAAAATTATGAAGTGCTATAACTGCGGCGTGATGGGACATCTGAAGAAGGACTGCTACAGGTGTTATATATGCAAGAAGAAAGGCCACAAGAGCAACACCTGTCACCAAAGGAGAAATACAGGAAGTCAAGCGGAAAATAATCAAGGAGAATCGGGTGAATCATCGAGGAAAGGATTGATTGCGAGCAGGGACGGCAGAGAAGATGACGTGTGGGTGATTGACTCAGGAGCTTCTGATCACATGTCAAGGCGTCGAGATTGGTATTCTACTTATGAAGAATTTTTGGAGCCCCTGAGGATAGGCGTAGGTAACGGTAAATATATTACGGCGCACGGAAAGGGTAATATTGATATTGAAACTTATGTCAATAATAAGAAAAGGGCGACGACAATGTTTGATGTTTTGTATGTTCCGGAAATAGTTTACAATTTATTTTCTATTATGTCAGCTGCAAAAAGGGGTGTTGATTGTCTTATTAAAAATAAAGGAAGACAGTGTTTGTTGAGACGTGATAATAAAATAATTGCAACGGGTTCTAGGTTCGGAAACTTATTAAAATTAGATGCGAATGTTTTGATGCCAAAATTGTGTAATTTAACAAGAAAAATAGAATCGAAAGAAAGTGATTCTTTACAAGTATGGCACGAGAGGTTTTGTCATCAAAACGTTCGACATGTTCGCGATTATTTGAAAAATAAGAATATTGATTTTCTCGAAAATGATTTCTTTTGTGAAGGATGTGCTTATGGGAAGCAGCATCGGCTAACATTTCACAAAAATATTGACCGTGCAACAAAGACACGAGAGATAATTCATACTGATGTTTGCGGTCCGATAGAGGTAGAGTCTATTGGAAAAGTTGTATTTTGTTAGCTTTAAAGATGATTATTCAAGTTATCGGGAAGTTTATTTTATACGTCATAAGTCGGAAGTATTTGAAAAACTCCAAATTTTTATTCAGGCAGTTCAGAATCAATTTCATGAAAACATTAAAGAAATTCACAGCGATGGGGGTAGAGAATATATTAATAAAGAAGTTAAATTGTTCTTTAATAAGAAGGGGATAAAACATATTGTTAATGCTCCTTATACACCTGAACAGAATGGAGTTGCGGAACGTGAGAATAGAACTATTATTGAAGCTGCACGATCAATGTTGCATTCTAATTCTGAGTTACCATTATTTCTATGGGCAGAAGCAGTAAACACTGCAGTTTATGTAATTAACCGCACAGGTCCAACAAAACATGGGAATAAAACTCCATATGAGTTGTGGTTCAAGAAAGAGCTAGATATCAGAAATCTTAAAATTTTCGGGACTGAATGTTTTGTACATGTACCAAAAGAAAAAAGGAAAAAATTAGATAAAAAGTCTATTAAAGGATTTATAGTAGGATACGTTGAAAATTGCAAAGGATATCGTGTATATGTTCCAAATATGAGAGATGTAATTATAAGTAGAGATGTATGTTTTAAACCAGAAAACTTTACAGCTCAGTTTAAAAAACCTGAAATTTTAGTTGACAATTCTGAAAGTGAGACTAATGAAAGTGAATACGAAAATAATAAAATTGAAGATGAATCAACTGAACATAATAATAGTGAAATGGGTCGGCGATTGCGAGATAGATCACAGATTCGTATGACAGATTTTTATGGTTGCCCTGTTACATTTATTACACAAAGCTTGCCTTTAAATTATAATGAAGCGTTAAAGTCTGATGATAAAGAGTACTGGCAAACTGCGATGCAAGAAGAAGTTAATTCTTTACATGAAAATGGAACTTGGGTTCTTGTTTCAAAACTTGAAAATAACAAGTAAGAAAGCTCTAGTCGAGACTGCTCGACTACGAGATACCCTGAACCCTCCGAGCAACAGCCATTTCAATAATTTTGAGTGTCATTCAGCTTAAACAAACACACACACACACGCAAACATATACATAGACACCCATAGGCACGCACGCATTAACAGGCATGGGCTGCAGTGTGGGCTTACTATGGGAACTTAATTGTTCAATAACTTTTTTTGTGGACGTACGTTCTTCATGAAACTTTCAGAATGTGGTTTTATCATTACTATGCGTATATTTGCCAAAGCTCAAGTCTCTAGTATTTGAAATGCTCCTTTTACAGAGATGAGGGTAAGGGGGTGGATATAGGGGTGGGGGGTGAATTATAACAAAAATCGAAATTCTATCACGTGCAGTCGAGTCTACATTTAAAATTTGGAGACTTTAGCTCTAAAGGTGTAGGAGATATAATTATACCCTGAACCCATTGAAAATGGGAAATCAGGGTATAATGGTTTTGTGAAAAGTATGTAACAGGCAGAAGGAATCATCGCAGACCCCATAAAGTATATATATTCTTGATCAGGGCGATGAGCTGAGTCAATATAGCCCTGTCCGTCTGTCCGTCCGTCCGTCCGTCCGTCCGTCCGCCCGTCTGTCCGTCCGTCCGTATGAGTGCGTCGATCTCAGAAGTTATAAAAGCTGGAGAACTGAAATTTTGTATGCATACTCGTGTATACCATACGCAGTACGAGTTTATCATATTTTTTCGATAACTCATTCGATATCTTTTTTATCGGGGATAATCGATAAATTGATATTGTTTTTTCAGCCTAATTTGAACACTATCAGACCTAAAGACTTCAGATTTACTGTGTATATACATTTGATGGATACACACATTTTGTAATTTACAGATTTTGGATACCACACCCCCTTTGCCAACAATTCGTAAAAAACGTATATTAAGTACTAGAGACTTGTGCTTTAGAATGTACACACATTTATACATTATAAATACGTTCTAAAAGTTTCATTAAGATTGTACGTCTATAAACGAAATTATTCAACAAATAAATGCTCATAATATTGCCCATACCGCAGCGCAGCCCTACCGCAGTCGCTGCTGCGCAGTTAGCAGAGCACGGACCTATGTATGCGTGCGGGTGGGTGCATGTATTTCTGAAGAAGAACTGCAGAATGATTGGACCATCAGCATGGAGGGTTCAGGGTATCTCCTAGTCGAGCAGTCTCGACTAGAGTTTTCTTACTTGTTTTATAACTGGTTTTCGATAAGGTTTTTGATCGATAAAAAAATAACGGGATGAGTTATCGATTTTTAGTGATAAACTCGATATCCGCGTGCTATATACGAGCATTTTAAAAAAAAGTTGAAGTCTCTAGCTTCTATATCTTCTGAAATCGACGCGTTCATACATACGGACAGACGGACAGACGGACATGGCTAAATCGATTCAGTTTGTCGCCCTGATCAAGAATATATATACTTTGTGGGGTCTGCCACGCCTCCTTCTCCCTGTTACATACTTTTAACAAAACCATTATACCCTGATTTCCCATTTTCAATGGGTTCAGGGTATAAAAAGGTTATCAATAGTAGATGGGTTTACACAAAAAAGCTCAATCCAGACGGCTCGGAAGGGTATAAAGCGCGTTTAGTTATTAAGGGTTATTCACAAAAGGAAGGGATCGATTATAAAGAGACTTTTAGCCCTGTAGTTAGATTTGATACCGTGAGATTCCTGTTAAGTGTAGCTGCTCAAGAAAATCTACTTCTTGGTCAGTTTGATGTAAAAACAGCCTTTTTTATATGGTACTCTTAAGGAAAATATTTATATGCATCAGCCAGAGGGTTTCGAAGATGGTACCTCTTCTGTTTGCAAATTGTTGAAGAGTTTGTATGGGTTAAAACAAGCTCCGAGGTGCTGGACAGAGCATTTTGCAAATGTTATTAAAAATCTGGGATTTACACAAAGTATTGCAGATCCATGTTTTTATATATACTCTAAAAATAATGACAGAATTTTGTTAACGATTTATGTAGATGACGGGTTAATTGCTGCATCCAATGAATTTTTATTTGATAATCTATTTGAGAATTTGAGCAAGGAATTTAAAATAACAAATACAAAAAACGTAACATGCTTCTTAGGAATAGAAATACTGAAGCAGCCAAATGGTTCTATCTTCATATATCAAGGAAATTATATAAGGAAAATTTTAGAAAAATTTAATATGATAAATGCGAACATTGTCTCCACGCCAGTTGAATGTAATTATGATGAAAATATATCTGAACAAAATAATTGTAATGCACCTTACCGCGAAGCAATAGGAAATTTAATGTTTTTACAAGTTGTTTCAAGGCCAGATATAAGTTTTTCTGTTAATGTAGTTTCCCGACAGCTAGAAAACCCGAAGCAGCATCACTGGACGTTAGTTAAGAGAATATTTCGTTATTTGAAAGGAACGATGGATTTGGGAATTTTATACAGTAAAAATAATAATATTTTTGAGACATATAGTGATGCTGATTATGCAGGTGATAAGAAAACTCGGAAATCTACATCTGGAATTTTGTGTAAATATGCGAATGCTGCAATAACGTGGCAAAGTAAAAAACAACAATGTGTAGCTTTATTAACAACAGAAGCCGAATATGTAAGTGCAGCTCTAGCAAGTAAGGAAATGATATGGCTAAAGAAATTGTTTTTTGATTGTAACATTAATTTAAGTAACTACATCTTGTTTATAGATAATATAAGTGCGATTAAGCTAATCAAAAATCCTGAATTTCATCAACGAAGCAAGCATATAGATGTTAAATATCATTTTATACGCGATTTATTTGAAAAAGGTGAAATAGATGTAAAATATGTAAAGAGTGAAGAACAAATCGCTGACATTTTTACTAAAGCTTTGCCAAAGCCCAAATTTTTATATCTAAGAGAGAAATTAGGAATGAAGAATAAAGAACAAATTTGTTATAGAGATGTTGAGTTTTAGGGAGGGTGTTGTGGAATGATCTCGAAAAACTCATCATCAACATTATCAAGTAAGCATTTGACCTAACGGTAAAAACTGTCGCCGGCTGGTCGCACATTTGTCTCGAGAATAAGAAACCGAATGTTCTGGATTATGTACATGCATACATTTCATATGAAATAGACGTAAACATAAAGGCATAAGGAGACATCCAGAACATTCGATATGCAATAGAAGTGGGTATATAAGCAAGCTGTAAATCGAGCCAGAGTTCAGTCTGTAAGTTCATTGTGTAAGATCAATATCAGTGTGTCGGCTCGGTCAGTTAAGTTCAAATCGTCGCGGTACGTGAAGTAGTGTACTTGTTACTGAATATTTTGTTGTGTTAAATAAACTTATTGCGTTGCACCTACATATACCGTGTTTCATTTAAGAAAACCTCAACAGGTTATGGGCCCAGACAGTGCTAAACGTGTAATGTAGTGTGAAATCGAGTGCAAGTACAAAAGTGAATTAGTGGCAAATTTGTAACTAAATAAAGACAGTGAAAATGGAGCCATTAAATATGAGAATTGAACGATTACGCGACAAAGACAATTGGCATTTGTGGTGTTTTATGATTCGTACGCTATTGGAAGAAGACGACGATGTTCTTGCCGTTTGTGAAGGTAGTTTGACGTGTCCGACACAGGGGTCTGCAACATACGAGATAGACTCGAAAAGGTTCTTGAAAGCTGATAAGACTGCAAGGAAAATAATTATTCATTCTATCGAGAGAAGACCGATGGAATTGATTGTGAGCTGCAGAACAGCAAGAGAAATGTGGATAAAATTGAACTCAGTGTATGATATGAAATCAGAAGAAAATTTATCGGCTATTCAGAAACAGTTTTTTGATTTCAAATGGATTGAAAGTGAGAGTGTGGACTACAATATTTCAAAGTTGGAAGTTTTGTGGAGCAAGATGAAAAATCTTGGAAGTGCTGTGCCTGAAACAATGTTAATGTCGCGAATCCTGTCATCTTTGCCTCAAAAGTTTAACTATTTTCATAGTGCGTGGGATTTGGTCGAAGACAGCAAAAGAACATTGAACAATTTGACGACTCGTTTAATGACAGAAGAAATGCGGTCAAAAGAACAAGAAGTGGTACCTGAAGAGTCAACAGCGTTAGTTGCCAGCAACGGAAAAAATAAAAGAGAACATGAAAATAAGAAGAAAATTATGAAGTGCTATAACTGCGGCGTGATGGGACATCTGAAGAAGGACTGCTACAGGTGTTATATATGCAAGAAGAAAGGCCACAAGAGCAACACCTGTCACCAAAGGAGAAATACAGGAAGTCAAGCGGAAAATAATCAAGGAGAATCGGGTGAATCATCGAGGAAAGGATTGATTGCGAGCAGGGACGGCAGAGAAGATGACGTGTGGGTGATTGACTCAGGAGCTTCTGATCACATGTCAAGGCGTCGAGATTGGTATTCTACTTATGGCAGCCCCCACAGAGTATATATATTCTTGATCAGGCCGACGAACTGAGTCGATTTAGCCCTGTCCGTCTGTCCGTATGTATGAACGCGTCGATTTCAGAAGATATAAGAGCTAGAGGCTTGAAAATTTTTTTTTTAAAATGACCGTATATACAGCGCGCATATCGAGTTTATCACTAAAAATCGATAACTTGTCCCGTTATTTTTTTATCGATAAAAAACCTTATCGAAATGCAGTTATAAAATTATATCTCCTACATTTTTAGAGCTAGAGTATCCAAATTTTAAATGTAGATTTATATTTACGTTATAGAATTTCGATTTTTCCTCACCCATAAGTTTGTAAAAGGCGTATTTCAAATACTAGAGACTTGAGTTTCGGCACATACACGCATAATAATGATATAAATACAAACTAAAAGTTTCATAAAGAACGTATGTCCACAAAAAAAGTTATTAAACAATTAAGTTCACATAGTAAGCCCACACTGCAGCCCATGCGTGTTTATGCGTGCTCGCCTATGCATGTGTGTTTGGGTGTTTTTTTTTTTTTTTATTCGTTTATTGACATTCTTTTTATTATTACAATTTGCAAGTTGTGTGGTGGCTAGGATAGCGCGCGATGCTTGCGGGACTGCCGTAAAGCATTGCTTCGCAAGCACTATGCGCTACCTTAGCCTGGGATAGCTCGTCTTCTTATTCGTTCGACTCTGCGGAGCTCCATCATCACTGTGGCCGCGAAAGTGCTTGTTAGTTCCCAGGCCTCCTCCGATTCCAGCATGGCGTTGACTATGTTGTCCGCTCTGATGGAGCGGCCCAATGCCTCTTCTAGACGACGCCTCTCCTCCAGGAACCGTCCACATTCGAAAAGAATGTGATTGGCGTCTTCCACATACCCTCGCTCGCACCAGGGGCACTCGTCAGATTCCTCGTGACCAAAGCGCTTCAAATAGCTCCGAAAGCACCCATGACCCGAGAGGATCTGCGTTAGGTAGAAGTTAACCTCGCCGTGTTTGCGGTTAACCCATGGTTCAAGCTCCGGGATGAGCTTGTGAGTCCACCGCCCTTTAGCTGAGCTATTCCACTTTCGTTGCCATCGCGCAATGCTGTTCGCCCTGACAGCGTTGTGTCGCACAGGCGCGTGCGAATTCCGCTCCACGGTTTCGGCGACCAAGTCCTCCAGTGGCACCCCGGCTATAACGAGCGCCGCGTCATCGGAGACAGTCCTAAAAGCGCAGCTGACTCTGATTGCGCTCAGTCTGTAGATCGCGCAAATGCCCCGGCTGTAGCTCGGCGTTGCCATCAATCTTGACCATATTGGCGCAGCATAGAGGATGACAGACCTAATGACGCTCATTAGAAGAAGACGCCGTTGCTGTTTAGGTCCCCGCGTGTTAAGCATGAGCTCTACAAGAATCAGCTGCCTTTTTATGCACATATTCTAAGTGCTCGCAGAAAGTTAATCTTGTGTCTATCATGACGCCAAGATACTTTATCGCCCTCTTTGACGCGATGGTGACGCTGCCTATCTTTATGTTGGCAGTCTCCACTTTTTTGCGACTGCTTACTAGCACGGCTTCCGTCTTGTGTGCCGCTAGCTCGAGCCCAGCTCCTGTCAACCAGCTTCGTATGCGATTGATACTTTCGCTGCACATATCCTCTGTATCTTTGAGCTCCTTTCCTATGGCTACGACAGCTACATCATCAGCAAAGCCAATGGTGTGCGCACCTGCTGGTAGTTCCAAGCGCAGTACGCCGTCGTACATGATGTTCCATAGGAGAGGCCCCAGCACTGAGCCTTGGGGTACTCCAGCTGACACTGTATGAGTTTGGGGACCCTCACTCGTGTTGTATACCAGTGTTCTTCCTCTGAAGTAGCTCTTTATTATCTCTTTTAGATATTTAGGGATATTATATTGTGACAGCGCATTCAGTATCATATCCCAATTAGCTGTGTTGAAGGCATTCCTTACATCCAGGGTTGCGATGATGCAGTATTCCTTCGTCCCGTGCCTCCATCTGGTGCCTTGAATAGCGGAAGTGGCCAGACCAACAACTTTGTTAAGCGCGTCCGTTGTTGACCGGGCCTTCCGGAATCCAAATTGGTTTGGTGATAGGCCTCCGGCGCTAGCAATCGCAGTCTCCAGCCTAGAGCAGATCAATTTCTCAAACACCTTTCCCATGGTGTCTAAGAGACAGATCGGTCTGTACGAAGATGGCTCATCTGGTGGTTTGCCAGCCTTGGGTAACAATACCAGATTCTGGGCTTTCCATTTTGCCGGGAACGTCTCTTGAATTAGACATTCATTGAATAATTCGGCGAACGTACTTGGGTGCAAGGCGAGGGCTAGCTTTAGCGCACGATTTGGGATCCCGTCCGGCCCTGGAGCTGTGTTGGTTCTAAGACCTCGGAGAGTTACTAAGATTTCTTCGTCTGTAACTAAAACAATTTGAGTGCTCGTTGAGCCCTGATCAGCAGACTCGGATTCAAGGGCGTGAATGGAGCTTAAACTTTCTGGAAAGAGCGTTTCCACAATCGATTTAAGCTCCAGACGATCCGTAGGCTGCACCTGTCTACCTGCGTATAGTCTTTTAACTACTATCTTATATGCCCTACCCCAAGGGTCATATTCGGCAGAGTCGCACAACTCTAAAAAGCATTCTCATTTGCTTGCCCGAATAGCCTTCTTCAGTTGTCTTCTGGCTGCCTGATAAGCTAATTGTCTCTCAACAAACGAAGGCCTACCGCGAGCCCGTTGGTAGCTTCTTCTCGCCTGGATGCATTTGCGACGAATGTCACCTATTTGTGCATTCCACCAATACGCAGGCTCTTGTTGTCGCGTGAACTGCTTGCGGCGTAACATGCTGCTATTGCATGCACTCTGTATTTGGGCTACCATTTGGCATGCTCTGGCCTCAGCATTACCAATTGTGCCCAGAGACTGAATGGCCTCTGAAAAGACCGCGGGATCAAAGGTATCTAGCCGATACGACTCCCTCCACAAGGTTGACGCCCTGGCAGGTGATTCACCTATTGTGAACAGAAGTGCCGTATGATCGCTGCCCGTATAGCTATCGCAATGACTCCATGTTGCTCCCCGAAAGAGGGATGAAGTGACAAAAGTAATGTCGATAAAATATCCGTATCCCGCCCGACTGAAGGTGTACTCGTGACCAGTGTTGAGCAGTGCAACATCTAGTGTCGCGAAGATCTCCAGTAGGATACGACCTCTGGCATTTGTTGTGAGGCTACCCCATTCTAATGCCCAGGAGTTGAAATCTCCAGCTATAATGGCCTTCCGACCCCTAGCATCCTCGGCAAGCTCGTCGAGCACCGTCGTGAATTCACTGAGCTGCATGCTGGGGGCCAGATAGCAACTGTAAAGCCATAAGTCACCATATCGGCCACGTACGAACCCATTGAATGACTTAACATTCGAAAGTACGATCGTTGAGTTGCCGCATACCCACAACGCAGCTTTGCCATTAATGTCTGTTGACCATGTCCTAGGGCAGCTGGTTCTACAGTGGTGAGGCTCACTGAGAAAAGCTACGTCTATACATTTTTCCCTAATGGTCTGCTCTAAAAGATCTTGGGCAGCAATACAATTATTTAGGTTGAGCTGCAAGAACCTTAACATTTGATTTTACGAGCAGCTTCACGGTAGGATGGGCACTTGAAGATGCCTGCTGAATGGTCCGTCTGCTTTTCACCTTTCCGGGTGCAGAGGCTACATTTTGGCGGCTTGGTGCATGCTTTTGCACTGTGACCCTTCTCTCCACACCTGAAACAGGTGCCCTTTAGGTCACAGTCGCTGCGACAGTTTGCTGCCATATGGCCGTAATCGAGGCACTTGAAACAGCGTTTAGGCTGCTCCACGGCTCGGATACGGCATACTACCCATCCTATTCTAATTTTAGACAGCTCGAGCAGAGTTTTAGCTTTCCCAATTGGGAGAGCAACCGTAGCTCTTTGCTGTCCACCAAAAGCTGGCCGAAGCGATTTGATAGCCTCAATGGGGAGTGAGCTATCCTTCAACTCCACCCTAATTGCCTCCAATATCTCCTCTTTGCACGCTAACTCATCTAGGTCGCGAATCTCAATTTGAGCCGATTCGGTAAGTGTTTTAACTACCGCTCGGCCACCCAAGGCCTTGCCTACAGCTTCGTGCAGGGCCTCAGCACTATGCTCCGGCTTCCTACTCAGTTGCAACAAAAGGTCACCCTTAGCAGTCTTCCTAATACCTTGGACGTCGCCGCTCAGATGCTTTAGGTTTGGGTCACTCTTTACTACGCGAAGCATGTCCGCATAGCTGCAACCACCTACACCTGAGATCGCGATGGCATCGCTTCCGGGACGCTTTTGCAGCGGCTTGCGTCCCTTGACGACCGTCCAGCTGTTCGAACTCGTCTGTTGACCTGCCTGGCTGGTTCTATCAGCTGCAGCCCGTGGAGCCATTGGCTCTATTGGGTTTGCTGCGCTCTTGTTGTGCCTCGGCTTTTTCGAGGGAGTTTTCCTCTGCTCAGTGGCAACTTCCCTCGACCGCTTAGGCGTATTACTACCTGCTGTAGCACTAACACTCGCTGTTTTAGCTTTCTCAGCTACCTTGACCGGCATAGTCTGCACCTCGCAGTCTCTGACCGATCGGTTGCAGAACGCTTCGGCCGTCTTGTGGAGACTGACCAGCCTAGCCAGCTCCTCTCTCATTAGGGCATTTATATGCCGCTGCCCCCCCAAATAAGGCAGACAAACCCTCTAGTGTAGCTCCTATTTGAGCTAACGCATCTTTCAAAGACTTGGGTGTCTGACACTCAGCCACTGGGGACTGCTGCGGCAACGCCCTCTGTTGTTGCTGCGGCGATCGCTGCAACGAGGAACGGCGCGCGAAAGCTTGCAGCTCCTCCTCCATCATGGCATCCATTGGGCTCCGACTACCACGGCGTGAAGCCTGTAGTGGGCACTGCCTAATAATATAATTTGAGCTTAGAGACCGCAGTAACTTAAACTCAACTAAACTAAACTAAAGCGGGAGCCCGAAAGTATGCACTACTTTTAATACCTGCTATTCCACACCAGCGGCTAGGTTGCTGTCTTTGCTAAGGCTTAGCAACTCACCAACGTTAGTGAGCAGCTGATTGCCCGATGCAATTTCCAGCACTACTAACAGCTGTTAGAGTGAATGCACCTGATTTTTATACCCTGAACCAGTGATTGAAAATGCTATGCTACAACGGAGTTTTTTTTTTTTTTGCTCTCGCTATTGCTCTGATTTCGAACGGCTACGTAGCGTAGCAGAGAGCACAAAAACAAAACGAATGCTCTTCTGCTCTGCTCCATAGCATGGAACATCGGAGCAAAGAGCAATAGCAAAAGCAAACAAGTAAGAAAACTTTAGCGAGAGTGCTCGACTACGAGATCCCCTGAACCCTTCAAGCAACAGCCATTTCAATAATTTTTAGCGTCTCTCTGCTTAGACAAACACACACATACACACGCAAACACACATACATAGACACCCATAGGCGCGCACGCATGGGCTGCATGGGCTTACTATGGGAACTTAATTGTTTAATAACTTTTTTCTGGACGTACGTTCTCCAAGAAACTTTCAGATTGTGGTTTTATCATTACTATGCATATAATTGCCAAAGCTCAAGTCTCTAGTATTTGAGATACGCCTTTTACAAAGGTGAGGGTAAGGGGGTGGATATAGGGGTGGGGGGTGAATTATAACAAAAATCGAAATTCTATAACGTACATATCAATCTACATTTTAAATTTGAAGACTCTAGCTCAAAAGATGTAGGAGATATAATTTTATAACTGTCTTTCGATAAGGTTTTTTATCGATAAAAAAAAACAACGGGACGAGTTATCGATTTTTGGTGATAAACTCGATATCCGCGCCGTATATACGGTCATTTAAAAAAAAAGTTCAAGTCTCTAGCTCTTATATCTTCTGAAATCGACGCGTTCATACATACGGACGGACGGACGGACGGACGGACGGACGGACGGACAGACAGACGGACAGGGTTAAATCGACTCAGTTCGTCGCCCTGATCAAGAATATTTGTGGGGTCTGCCACGCCTCCTTCTCCCTGTTACATACTTTTAACAAAACCATTATACCCTGATTTCCCATTTTCAATGGGTTCAGGGTATAAAAATTTGCGTTCCGCTTTTTGTAGTTGTAGCAATAGCACAAGCATTGAAAACGAGATGAGAGCAGAGCAAATGAAAAACATTTTTTTGCTACTGCTACGGAGCATTTGCATTGTTTTTGCCTTTTCCTTTTCTGTTGCTTTCGTAGTTGCTCTCGTAGCTGCTCTCGTAGCTGCTCTCGTAGCTGCTCTGTATTTTGTCGCGTGCCACATTTTCCCGTTATAATTTTTTCTTTCTTTTACTGAATTTCTGAATTTCTTTTTACAAGCGTATTATATTAATTGAGCTCTTGTGTAAACATGCCTCCTCGAAAAATCTCGTTTAATATTTTGAAATATTTTGAAGACGATGGGTCGTCATATGTGCAGTGCAAATCTTGTGATCGGGTTTTAAAGAAAGATCGTACATTTAATTAAAAAAAAACATATTACTGGAGTGCACAAAATAAAGATAGATTATCAAGATAATGAGTCCTTTTGTTCAGAAAACATATCACAGCCCAGAAAAGAAACAATCAAAGTTAAAATAAACAAAAAACAGTTAATTCGTTCGTACATAGGACTGGTGACAGAACAAAGTGTACCTTTCAATGTTTTAAATTCGGAAAACATGAAAAACATAATAGATCCTATTTGTGACGGTCTTACAGAAAAGAGCGGAAAAAGCTTTAAACTAAATGACAGTAAATGCAAAAACATGCTAAAACATGTGGCTGGAAACATTCGCAGTGAAATGCAACGTGAAATGCACGGCCGATTACTGTCTTTCAAAATAGACAGCGCAACTCGGCTTAACCGTAATATTTTTGGAATTAGCGCGCAATTTATTAATGAAAATGAAATTATATCCCGGATATTAGGCTTGTCTGAAATTAAAGGCGCTAGTGGAAGTACATCTAAAAATCTGGCCAAAGAAATTATAGCCACTTTGGACAAGTACAATATCCGATTGAATCAAATAGTTTCAATTACATCAGACAATGGAGCTAATATGATTAGAACAACAAAAATTTTCTCACATAGTTATATATCTGATGATGATTTTGAAAGCACAGAGGCAGTGGAAAAAAACATAGACTACACTGAGAAAATTGATAATTTTGAGACCCCAGAAGAATTGCATGTGGGTAATATACAAATATGCCGGTGTGCAGCACATACTGCACAACTTTGTGCACTTGATGTTTTAAAAAAGGCAGAAATTAAAAGCTATTTACTTCAATGTCGCAACATGACGAAATACATTCGTAAGCCATCAAATGGTTATCGTGAGGTAGTTGACTTTCGTAAACTAAAACTGCCTCAATTGGATTGTCCCACAAGATGGGGATCAACATATGAAATGATCGATCGACTGAACAAAGCAAAGGACGTTTTGTGCGACATTGAAGCAATCGAAAATAAAACGGATGATGAAAATTTCGACGCTAGCTCTATGTTGTGGGAGTTTATAGATTGCTACACCTGTATAATGAATCCACTGCAAAAAACTATTGTAAGATTCCAAGAAGAGCAATTGCACTACGGCAATTTTTACGCTTTGTGGCTCACATGTAAGCTGACTACAAATCAAATTTTATCATCACGGTTAGACGGCGAAAATTCAATTAGTTTTAAAATTGGTAAAACCCTCATTGAAAGCATAGATACTCGAACGGAAAAACTTATATCGAATGTGGGATTTGATGCATGCCTATACTTAGATCCGAGGTTTCAACAAATTCTCTCCGGGGCTCAGAAAAAAAATGCTGTACACTTCTTGAAGACTTTATGGGATAAAATTAAAACAAATAACCCAACACCTAATTCCTCAATAACTTCAATTAGTTCTATGATTCTTGAAGAAGGGCTGGAAAATCGTGAGTTTGACTTGTTAGACACCTATTTGGGAGCTACAATATCGCCTACAGATGACTGCACGGATGTTTATACAAAAATCGAAACAATGAAGCTTCCTTACAGGAAAGCAAATGTTAATGTATTGAAATTCTGGAGAGAAAGAAAGTCGACTGATCCCGAACTGTATGCACTGAGCAAAGTATGCTTCGCCATTCCGCCAAACCCAGGTAAGAAGGATTTTTTTGCTGCAAGGCATATGTTCATATATTTTTATTTTATTGATGTAGGTCACAATAAAACGCGCATTTTCATCATTAAAACTTGTACTGGCCGACAATCGGAATAGGTTAAACCACGACACTTTGGAAAATATTTTACTTGTCAAACTAAACTCCTCCCATTTAGACGGTGCCATCGACAGCTTCCCTTCATTTGAAGACGAAGAAAACAATCAGAATTAGAAATACAAATTACGGCTTATTTGAACCTTAATTTTTTTTTTTAATATGCTTTAATCGTATATATTTCATAGCACAATGTGAAAATAAATTAATTCTTATAATTTGAAATTAACGTCTTAAAGGGCAATATTTCGTACAGAGCAGCTACGAGAGCAGCTACGAGAGCAACTACGAAAGCAACAGAAAAGGAAAAGACAAAAACAATGCAAATGCTCCGTAGCAGTAGCAAAAAAATGTTTTTCATTTGCTCTGCTCTCATCTCGCTTTCAATGCTTGTGCTATTGCTACAACTACAAAAAGCGGAACGCAAATTTTTATACCCTGAACCCATTGAAAATGGGAAATCAGGGTATAATGGTTTTGTTAAAAGTATGTAACAGGGAGAAGGAGGCGTGGCAGACCCCACAAAGTATATATATTCTTGATCAGGGCGACGAACTGAGTTGATTTAACCCTGTCCGTCTGTCTGTCCGTCCGTCCGTCCGTCCGTCCGTCCGTCCGTCCGTCCGTCCGTCCGTCCGTCCGTATGTATGAACGCGTCGATTTCCGAAGATATAGAAGCTAGAGACTTCAACTTTTTTTAAAATGACCGTATATACAGCGCGCATATCGAGTTTATCACTAAAAATCGATAACTCATCCCGTTATTTTTTTATCGATCAAAAACCTTATCGAAATGCAGTTAAAAAATTATATCTCCTACATCTTTAGAGCTAGAGTATCCAAATTTTAAATGTAGATTGATATGTACGTTATAGAATTTCGATTTTTGTTCAATTTCACCCCCCACCCTTATATCCACCCCCTCACCCATAAGTTTGTAAAAAGCGTATTTCAAATACTATAGACTTGAGCTTTGGCAAATATACGCATAGTAATGATAAAACCACAATCTGAAAGTTTCATGGAGAACGTACGTCCAGAAAAAAAGTTATTAAACAATTAAGTTCCCATAGTAAGCTCACACTGCAGCCCATACGTGCGCGGCTATGGGTGGCTATGTATGTGTGTTTGCGTGTGTATGTGTGTTTTTGTGTAAGCAGAGAGACGCTAAAAATTATTGATATGGCTGTTGCTTGAAGGGTTCAGGGGATCTCGTAGTCGAGCAGTCTCGACTAGAGCTTTCTTACTTGTTTGCTTTTGCTATTGCTCTTTGCTCCGATGTTCCATGCTAAGGAGCAGAGCAGAAGAGCATTCGTTTTGTTTTTGTGCTCTCTGCTATGCTACGTAGCCGTTCGAAATCAGAGCAATAGCGAGAGCAGAGCAATATTTTGATTGAAATTGCTGCTATGTAGCAGCAAATGCAAACACTGCTCTGAACCCATTGAAAATGGGAAATCAGGGTATAATGGTTTAGTTAAAAGTATGTAACAGGGAGAAGGAGGCGTGGCAGACCCCACAAAGTATATATATTCTTGATCAGGGCGACAAACTGAATCGATTTAGCCATGTCCGTCTGTCCGTATGTATGAACGCGTCGATCTCCGAAGCTATTAGAGCTAGAGACTTGATTTTTTTTTTCAAATGTCCGTATATAGCGCGCGCATATCGAGTTTATCACAAAAGATCGATAACTCATCCCGTTATTTTTTTATCGATCAAAAACCTTATCGAAAACAGGTTATAAAATTATATCTCCTACACCTTTAGAGCTAAAGTCTCCAAATTTTAAATGTAGACTCGACTGCACGTGATAGAATTTCGATTTTTGTTATGATTCACCATCCACCCCTATATCCACCCCCTTACCCTCATCTCTGTAAAAGGCGTATTTCAAATACTAGAGACTTGAGCTTTGGCAAATATACGCATAGTAATGATAAAACCACAATCTGAAAGTTTCATGGAGAACGTACGTCCAGAAAAAAGTTATTAAACAATTAAGTTCCCATAGTAAGCCCACACTGCAGCCCATGCGTGCGCGCCTATGGGTGTCTATGTATGTGTGTTTGCGTGTGTATGTGTGTGTTTGTGTAAGCAGAGAGACGCTAAAAATGATTGAAATGGCTGTTGCTTGAAGGGTTCAGGGGATCTCGTAGTCGAGCACTCTCGACTAGAGTTTTCTTACTTGTTATTATTGCGCAAGTGTGACGCCTAAAGTAACAAAACTTTGCGCGCTCAGAAAAGACAAGGAAAGGAAAGAAGCCCTGACGCCAAAACAATGACGCTATCGCCCCCCCTCTCTTGCACCACCGAATTCTACCGCTTGGGAATTCCACGAACCGCCGCGCAGTAAGTCTCTGGTAGTTTTTTGAGGTCGCTGGGTACGCCGCGCCCACAGCAAACACGTTGACTTCAGTTCTTTCCACTTTCAGAGGGGAAAACACAGTTCAAGCTATTGTCCACGATGGATCACGATGACATCGACCGCACTCCGTGAAAACGCAACTCTGTGTGTTTGCGTGTGTATGTGTGTGTTTGTGTAAGCAGAGAGACGCTAAAAATTATTGAAATGGCTGTTGTTTGAAGGGTTCAGGGGATCTCGTAGTCGAGCAGTCTCGACTAGAGCTTTCTTACTTTTTCTACATCACTACTGTGAATCGCAATCTTCGATCATATCTAATGGACGCTGACCTTCTCTTGGAGCTACTTCTTTGCATTGCAATATTTTCTGCAGGGACATTTTCTACAAGTGTTTCCTGGCCTCCTGGGTTTATATCTTCTGGCTCTCTACAATTCTTCTCGTTTGTTGAGGTTTGAGCAGATCATTCTACTAACTCTGCAACTATGTCCCTGTCCTCAGCAGATGCAACGAATGGAATTTCTTCAGACGAAAAGAATGACAGCCACTGTTCATTAACAGTAACCTGGTGCTTCCAATAAAGTTCTGTGCCGATTAAAAATCGAATTTCATCAGCTACTTTTGATGGCAACATTGGCCACAGCTCCTTTTATGGCATTTTCGCGACCACATTCTAAAGACTTATTTATCATAAAAGGAAGGCGTGTAGAGATAAACCTTTCCTCAAGCGGCATAAAGTCCTTTAAGCTATTAGGAAGCTCTGGAAAATCTAAGCCATTTGTAATGGAAGCTTTAGGCTTTTTACCTAACTTGATACTATAGTTATAGTTATGCTATGACTACATGTCTTGCAAAAGTTATATTTATCGTTGTCGGATGGAAAACGAGATGAAAGATATAAAATATTTGAAGTAACTTTTGCACTACACATGCTTTTAATAGCCTCTCGTGAAATTTTGTCTACTTGGTGTGGAAACCATAAACCTTTGCAACAAATGTAGACCTGATCAGGTCCCTGTTTCACTGTACCATTAAAAGCTGCTATGAGATCCTGAAGATTACTACTATTATTTTGAGATCTACTTGGTGTAAAGGCATTAGATCGTTCTATCCTGTTCCTAGCTGCGTTACGCCTATTCTGAGCTATCCTATTATTCACATTGTTGCCGTATTGACTAACTCGCTGTGATACGCTTCTATTAGCGTCAAACGTTTCCTGTCGTGCTTGAATACGAGCACTTTGCTTTGCACTACGATCCTACGAATTGAATCATCACTAACCTGCGATCTTTGGCTTCTATCTCTTGCCCTTTCTAAAAGGCGCTGTCCAATGTCATTCCGACGGTGACCTCGCCGTAGAATGTCTCTTTCTTGTTCGTCTGCCCGACATACTGGGTCTTGTCTGCGTCTTGACCGACGCGAAGTGTCAGCCAATTGCTCCTGTTGCCTAACGGGAGAATTGGCTCGTCGAATCACATGGTCTACTGTGTTCTGTTCTTGTTCGTTTGCCCTATGTTGTGATTTAATAAAAGATTCATCCACACGGAGGATGGCTTTAAGAAAAATGCGCAGTTTTGTTATTTGTACTTGAGATTCGTGATATTTAATTTGATTCTTTTTAATATGATTTTTCAACACAACCAGCCACTTTAAATGCCAAAACGGAAGTGAAAGAGCAAGAAGCAACAATGTGCCCATATCTTAATTATAGGGATTTATATTATGTAAGCTTTTGCACATAACATTGAGCTAGTATTTAATTGAACTTAACATAGGATAAGTTCAATGGTATTTAATAGAGATCCTATGTTATGTCCAACACCCTATAAACAGGGTCTTGTCTGCGTCTTGACTGACACGAAGAGTCAGCTGATTGCTCCAGTCGTCTAACGGGAGAATTGGCTCGTCGAATCGCATGGTCTACTGTATTCTGTTCTTGTTCGTTTGCCCGGTACATCGGGTCTTGTCTGCGTCTTGTATATAGATAAATAAAGATTAATTATTTTAATATGATTAAAAGTCTTTAAAAAGACTGAGATAATTATATTAATAACATGCCGGGGTCAGAGCTGAACAACACGCTTCACTAATGAATCATGCAAAAGTCTCTTCTCTAAATCACTTACACAAAGTACATATATGTACATATATACAAAGCAATATGTCTATATGTACGTATGCACTTTCACATACAATTAGCATTCGGCGTTTTACTACGAGCCAAGCGGACAACATTCACACAGACACGTCAACGATTGTGAAAAACTAATTTTTTTTGTCAAAAACACGATTTTTTCTGTATAACAGTTTTTTATTGTCACTCTGATATGATCAGCCAAGTTAATGAATACAATGCACTCTTTAAATTATTATTATTATTATTATTTTCAAATAAATCGAAACGAAAAACGATAATTAGCGCAAATTAATAGCTCGCAGTAATGTGTTCTGCAATAGCAATCGCAGACTACAGATTAATCAATTTACAGGTTTAGTGCTGGACAATGCCCAAAATTAACCAAACATATGTCTTTTATGTACATAAATGCATCCACAAAAATCAAAGATAAACAGTCAACCAATTAGATTTACAACTAATTGCATGCTTAGATTGCCGTCATATATAATAATTGTAGACTTATGATATAGGTTTTTTACGAATTGGGGGCGAAGGGGGCGTGGTATCCAAAATCTGTAAATTACAAAATGTGTGTATCCATCAAATGTATATACACAGTAAATCTGAAGTCTCTATGTCTAAAAGTGTTCAAATTAGGCTGAAAAAACTTGCTCAATTAATCCATTATTCTTCTTTTGCTCATACGGACGGACCGACGGACAGACGGACAGGGCAATATCGACTCAGCTCATCGCCCTGATCAAGAATATATATACTTTATGGGGTCTGCGATGATTCCTTCTGCCTGTTACATACTTTTCACAAAACCATTATACCCTGATTTCCCATTTTCAATGGGTTCAGGGTATAAAAAGATATTGGTAAATGAGCCCAGCACAAGCAAAGCGGCTATGCCTAAAAATCGCTTCGCACTCCTACAAGCGGATGAAGATACCGACGAAATTGAAGATGTGCTGATGAACGATGCAGCGCCAACGGAGAAACCTAAGCCACGCCCGCCCCCTATTTGGTGTCTAAACATCAATTCGGTGGCTAATTTGCGTTTGTTGATCGAGCAATGCATCAGCAGAAACTCATACGACATTAAGGCAAGGCGAAGAGACATTGGAGTTCTCACTGGAAACAGCGATGATTACCGCGCTGTCGTGAAGCACTTCAAACAGCAAGGACTGGATTTCCATTGCTACCAGTTAAAGGAGGACAAAACTTATCGAGTTTGTCTCAAAGGGCTTCATCACAGCACTGAGGTTCAATGTATAAAGGAGGACCTTGAAGCAAAGGGGCACACAATAAAAAACGTGTACAACCCAGTCAGCCGCATCGACAAATCGAGGCTCAATATATTTTTTGTTGGCGTGACCCAGGCACCTAACAATAAGCAAATTTTTGACTCATGAGTCATCTGCAGACAGCGATGTACGGTCGAACTGTTCAACGACCTAACACAATGCTATCGTTGCCAGGAATTCGGGCACACGCAGAGATACTGCCACAAAGCACCTAGGTGTGTGAAATGTGCTGGGGATCACCGAAAGTTGCAATAAAGAGAGATCACAGCCACCCACATGCGTACACTGCGATGAACAGCACCCTGCCAACTACAAAGGCTGCCTCGTCTACAAGCGCGTTCTAAAGATGCAGTCTCCAGCAGAAAAAAGGAACCCTGCATTAGTCCGCAATGGCCCAAGAGGTCACCATTCAAGTCCTGCTGCAGCACTACATAACAGCTCATTTACCAGAAGTGCCCTTCCTGTTGGTGGCGTATCATATGCCCAAGCCCTGCGCGGAGAGGGTAGAAATCCAATCCAGCCAACAAATTTCTTCCCCGAACTTCTCCAAAAGCAACAGGCTCAGTTCGATGAAATCCGGTCAGATCTCAAAAGGATGAATGAGATGTATGTTCAGCAGCAAACAATACTACAGAGCCTAATGGTTATTGTTTCGAATTTAACATCCAAATAATGGCTTTACAAGTGGGCAAGTGGCCTCAGAAGCAAAACTGAGGAACTAGCAGTATTTCTGACAAACAAGCAAATCGACATAATGCTAATTGCAGAAACTCACGAATGCCCTCACGACAAAATACTCGGATATGAACACTATCAGGCCTACGGTGGAGGAGCAAATAGGTTCGGTGGATCGTCGATCCTCTTCCCTCACACATTCACCTTTACTCCCAATATCCAACCCAACGATGCAAGTTGCAGCAATTCGACTATCTACGTCTATCGGAGAGCTAGAGGTCGCATCGCTCTATTGCCCAGCGAATGCTAGACTATGTGAAAATGATGTAATAGAGCTTCTTGCACAGAGGCAGGACAAAACTCTCATCGGAGGAGACTGGAATAGCTGGCATCCATTCTGGGGAAGCAACAGCACAAACACACGAGGGAAGCCACCTTCGAGGCTATACATACAATGCAATACAAAATACTTGCAACTGGAGCCCCTACGCGGTATCCATTAAATGGACATAACCCATCAGCAATTGATTTTGCTGATCACCTTACCCTCATAGTGACAGTGCACGCACAGCCTCAGCCATTCCCTACCAGAAAACGACTTCTTTCGCTACACCTGGAAATGGAGCTAAACACACCTGAAGATGTAGAATATGCAGCAAACAGGCTGCAAGAAACAATAGTCGAAGCTGCACACCTAGTTATTCCGCACCCCCCACGCAGACTAGAACGCTCTCAGAACAACATCGCACTTCCGCTGGAAATACAAAATCTCCTCACATACAAAAGGTGGGCAAGGCGGCGTTGGATGATCTCAAGGACGTCAATGGATAAAGGGAGATACAATGAAGCCACTAGGCAACTCAAAACTGCCCTCAGTGCGCTTCAACACAAACGAGTAAGCGATGCCTTGGAATGAGCGGACTCCCAGTGCGACGAAGTAGAAGAGACAGTAAACAGTATACTCTCTCCACTCCCAGCAGATGATTCCAAGGAGGAAGGCGCAGACGGAATCAGTCGGATCGAGAAAAATAAAGCGCCCGGACATGATCTAATAAACAGCAGAGTCCTAAGATCGCTGCCTAACTCGACTCTGGACTACATCGTCATGCTGTACAACGCCACTTTTCGCATCCGACACTTTCCAGCTTGCTGGAAGCGGGCTGTGATTGTGATGATCCAAACCAGGCAAACCAGTAGGCGAAATTGGCTCGTACAGGCCAAACCAGGCAAACCAGTAAGCGAAATTGGCTCGTACAGGCCAATCGGTTGCCTGTACTTGCTAAAATATTCGCAAGGATATTCTTAGCTAAAGTACAGCCGCATCTGGAATTTAGGGGGATTGTACCGAATCACCAATTTGGCTTCCGAAGGCAGCACGGAACACCGGAACAGGTACACAGAGTTGTACACCACATCCTTGGCGCCTTCGCCAAATGCGCTCTGCCGCATTTTCAGATGCCAAGCAAGCCTTCGATCGCGTATGGCATTTTGGATTGTTGTAAATAGCAAGGGCAGCCCTCCCGGCTTCTATCTTTATGCTGCTGTCATCTTACATCTCTAACAGAAGCTTCCAAGTGGCTAAGGGACAGGTTATATCATCAGCAACACCTATCAAGGCTGGATTTCCTCAGGGCAGTGTACTGGCGCCAACACTGTACACAATATACACAGCTGACATGCCACTTCCACTGGACAACGACGGAGCTGCAGACTCGGAAGTGCTGATAGCAACGTATGCAGATGACACTGCCATCCTGTCGAAATCTCACTCTGCGCAAGAAGCTAGCGAAAGCCTCCAGAGGTACCTGGACGCATTTGGGTGCTGGGCAAAACGTTGGTGCATAACCATCAATGCACAGAAGTTAGCTCAGGTAAGCTTTACAACGCGAAGAGAAGTCTGCCCTGGTGTAACTCTGCAAATACCGAAGGTCAGCAAACTTAAATATCTCGGTGTTACACTAGATAAAAAACTGACCTATAGTGCGCACATCACGCAGGCAGTTAACACAGCCAGGATGAAAATAAAAAAACTGGATTGGATGCTAAGACCCTTCAGCAAGCTGTCTCTATGGAGCAAAATAAAAATGTATATTCCATCGTTGTTCCAACGCTAACATACGCTATCCCCATTTGGGGTACAGCAGCGAGAACACACATAAAAAAAAGTGTAAGCCCTGCAAAACAAGGTGATACGGCGACATACAGGTGCCAGCTGGTACGTTCGCAACTCTGTGCTGCACAGCGACCTAAGAATGCCAACAATCGCTGAGCTGATTGGACGTCACTCCTCGTCACGTTCGCCATCCTCTTGCGAACCCGAAGTTCAAGGAAGTCGGATTGGATGTTAAGGAGAACGCAGCTCTCAGGCCGAGAAACAACGTTCTGCATGTTGACAGCAGCATAACACCGAAGCAATTCATGGAGGGGCTCTTCAAGAACCACTTCTTCGGACACTGCTGTAATGCAGTGTTCGAGAAGTCGGTTAGGATTTCTTCGCTCCCTGGTCCATCAGGTGAGCGACACTTTGTTGGGGCGTCGACAACCGCAAGCCAGGCGCCATGTGGGCTAGTGGAATGCCGCCCTCACGGACGCACGCCCTGCGCCCAGGAGAGCCCGGCAAAGGCTCCAGCATGCGCGCCGCACTCATAGTGAGAGTGCTTGTGCCCTTGCCTCGTATTTCAGGATGACCCGAAAGGAATACGAGAGAATGATGCTTAAGGCGAAAGAGGAGGGTTGGAGAAGATATGTCGGCGAGCATCAGGATGACCCATGGGGATCTGTGTACAAGATCTGCCAAGGCGCAAGACGCGCACCGATTTCGGTTGCCTTTGCTGGAACAATGAGCAGTACGTAAACTGGCAGGACTGCGCGAATGTCCTGCTCCGCAACTTTTTTCCAGCTGCGGAGAGGCCAGTGGACATTGCCGTTCCTTGCGAAGTACCCCCAGCCCTCGAAACTTTCGAGGTCGAGATGTGCATCGCCAGAGTTCGGAGCAGGCGCTCACCTGGCTTAGATGGCATCACTGGCGGTATGGTCAAAGCGACTTGGTGCGCCAGCCCGGAGCACATGACAGCGTTGTACTCCCGCTGCCTGGCAGATGGATATTTTCCATTTGAGTGGAAGCGCCCACGTGTGGTTGCGCTCCTCAAAGGTCTCGACAAGGACAGGAGCGATCCAGCGTCCTATCGAGGCATCTGCCTGCTGCCTGTGTTTGGAAAAGTACTGGAAGGGATCATGGTGAACCGCGTGAAGGAGGTGCTCACGGACGAGAGCCGATGGCAGTTCGGCTTTCGCCCCGAACGCTGCGTGGAGGATGCCTGGAGGCATGTCCTGAGCAGTGTCGAGGCCAGCCTGATCCGATACGTGCTTGGAGTCTTCATCTACTTCAAAAGAGCATTCGATTATGTCGAATGGGATGCAGCGTAACGCCGACTATCGGATCTAAGATGCATGGAAATTGGGAATGCTATGCAATACAAGTTGAAGAGGAGCTACCCGATGGTAGAGGGCGATTGGTCAAGACGTTTCGACTCTTGATCGTACTATGAGGAGAGCCTTGCTGGACGAACGCTTATTGCGTGCCGTGTTACGTATAAGTTCATCCCGGATGTTAGCTTCGTCTTTAGCCGCCCCGATTTCAGTTTCACGAAGCTGACCAGTTTTCTCATAATTGGTCACGGCTCGTTGAACGTTGGAAACACGTGCTGTGTGTCTGCCCGCTCTATACGGATGTGCGAGATCTGGAAGGACTCAGGATTCAGCAGTCTGAATCCGGTGACTGGACCATGGACAGGATATTGGGCATGCGTAGAGCATGCAACTGCTTGAGGCCGACCAGTGCCGGACTGACGTTAGTTAAAACTGGCAGTAGACTTATCTACGAGGGTCAGACCGAAGTCCTTAAATTTGGGAGAAAAATCCATCTGAAGGATTCGAAGGGCTGACCAGAGCTTTATCCAGAGCCAGAGCAGCTATCCAGTGATATGGTTGCTACCGAAGAAATACTAGCTCAGTACAACTTCGAGAGTCGCCCTTCTCAATCTGAGGCTCTTTCGTTGTCGGTACCTCCTTCTGCGCTTACATAGTCACCAAATTCACTTGCTCCACCATCACCTTGTGCCTCTGCTTTGTCATCGGCTCCTAACTCTCTGGACCCTACATTACCTGGTCCAGAATCTATTGTTCCCCAAGTCGATGCTGCTACTGAAACACCAGTCCCTGCTCAACAATTGGATACATCTCCTATTGTTGTTCAAACAAATAGTGTAAATAAGGCAGCCTCTTCTGGCATTACCTTATCGGTCGTCTCTCCTCGAAAGCAAGTTTTCTTATCTAGGCTTTTCTCTGACACGACCTGTGAGGCAGTATCGTCTTTTATCTCAAGTAAGATATCGGCAAGTGTTTTTATATCGAAGTTTAGTTTTGCAACTCCGCGGGAAATTGCTTCGTTCAAAATCAATGTGCCGGTAGAATACTTTAAAAGCCTATGTGATCCTATTTGTGGCCACCTCATGTAGTTGTTCATGAGTTTAAACCCAAAAATCGTAACAGATCGACGCCAATTTCAGTTAATTTACCTTCGGTTCAATCTCCATCAAACGTTGTACCAAAAAACTGAATAGCTTACAATCGTCTTCTCATATGTCCCTGGTTTACCAAAACGTACGCGGCTTAAACACTAAACTTAAAAATTTATTCTTACATAGTTTCAGTTTCAGTTTTCAATATGATATTATTGCTTTCACTGAAACATAGTTGTGAAATAATATTAGAGATCCTTTCAAGCAATTTCACTATTTATAGACTAGACCGTGTTATGCGTAGAGGGGGTGGGGTGTTAATTGCTGTTAAATCTAGTATTCTCTCCGAAGTGTTTAGCTTTTCGTCACTTCAGGATGCTGAGATTATAGCGGTTAAATTAACTCTCCCATCATGCTCCTTATTTATCACATGCTCTTACATCCTCCCTCATCTGATGTACAAGTTTATGCTCAACATATAACTTGTATTAAAGAAATTTATGAGCATCTACATGATAGAGACTTGTTTCTGGTGTTGATATGTTTGAACGCGTCGATTTCAGAACATATAAGAGCTAGAGACTTCAATTTTTTTTTAAATACAGCGCGCATATCGAGTTTATTACCAAAAATCGATAACTCGTCCTGTTATTTTTTTATCGATAAAAAACCTTATCGAAATGCAGTTATAAAATTATATCTCTTACATCTTTAGAGCTAGAGTATTCAAATTTTAAATGTAGATTGATATGTACATTATAGAATTTCGATTTTTGTTCAATTTCACCCCCCACCCCTATATCCACCCCCTCACCTACAAGTTTGTAAAAGGCGTATTTCAAGTACTAGACTTGAGTTTCGGCACATACACGCATATTAATGATATAAATACAATCTAAAAGTTTCATGAAGAACGTAAGTCCACAAAAAAAGTTATTAAACAATGTAACGAACCTTCGGTTTATCCCGAGTCTAAGCTGGGCTAGTTTCAGCTGACTGTGGATTCGTTGCCAACAAATTTATTTGTTTAAGCCCCTGCGATAATTAATTAGTCTTTGTGATTTAGGTTTTATAGCCTAATTGTATATTCTCTTAAATAAGTATGAAATGTACACGTCACTTAAATGTATGCTGGCTCGCTGGTTTGCTTAGCGACGCACACCTACTGAGCGCTTGTTTAACGCACTCCGGCTGGGAGAGTGTTGTGCTAAACACGCTAGTTCACCGTAAGGATTCGGGAAACGCACAACACTAGCTTCGTTCACTCACAATCACTTCTCTTGCGCACGGCTACGCGAACTCACCCAGATGTGCGCCGCTGATGATCCGCAAGGATTCCCACTATATGTCCTTGCTGTTCCCACGATGTCCTGGGAGTCCTGATTACTTACTCGCGTTGACTTGACTTTGTCACTTTCTTCACTTTCACTTTGTATAAATTTCGACAGCCACACTCTCTTGTATCGTTTTCGACAGCCTCGTATGGAGCCGCTGGTGGCCTTTTATACCCCAGCCACAGGCCCTGCTTCGTGTGGTAACGGGGCCTGTTCGGCTCTGGAACGGGGCCTTTCTACCGTTATTGCCCATAAAACGGTAAAGTGGCGTGATTTCGGGTGACGCCACTTTCCCACCAAATCACGTGGCAGCCTCCCATTGGCCGAAGTACCGTTGGCGCCCTGCGAGTGGTCATCCGTGACCACGCTCTCCTCCTCGCTGGTTGATGGTTCCAGCTCCAAGTATGGCCGATGGCGTCGTAGCCGTCTCTTCGGCTGCCGGTATGGGTGAAACGGCAGTCTCACCGGCGGCAGCCGTGTTTTACTCCTTCGCGCGCGTGGTCTGGACACGGGTGTGTCCACCCTGCTTGCTCCTCGTGCCGCTCCAGCGTAGTCGCTGGCCAGCAACCGAGGATCGGCAGGGTGTACCCGGCCGATGCCCAGATCGATGTTATGCTTCGCGATGCGTCCACTTTCCATAATAACTTTACACAAGGGTTCAGGGGATCTCGTAGTCGAGCAGTCTCGACTAGAGCTTTCTTACTTGTTATTATTAAATATTTATATTTTTACCAAATTAACAGATATGAAATGACTTTGAAGTAATTAAATTAAACACTTGGAAATGGTTAACGCTTACGCAGTTTTCTTATGCATTCTTTACATATTGTATTCAGGAAATTGAAATCGCTTTTTTCAGCTTTTACCTTAGTATTATATATGCAACTTTTTTATCATACATATCTATCGGTGGTCTAATAGTTAATATGGTTGAGTGCGTGTGTCTTATGTATTGAGCTTAGAGTTCAAACCCCGTCGTGGGGCGGAATTTTTTTTTTTTTTGTATATAAGCAGACAAAAATATTTTTGTTGCAATAATTGATTTGATTTAAATCAAATATAATTTACATCAAATATGATGTTCTCTGTTGCAACTACTAAAAGGGCGTCATATCATCTATTATTTTTGTTTTGACAACACATGCATATATATGTATATACATATGTACACATTGTGTGCTACAATTTGCTTTACATATAAATATATATATACATACATATGTACATACATATACCTAACATTGTCTTCCACTGCAAATTCTTGTGTCTACATATGTACATATGTATGTACATACATATGTATGACTTCGGCTTTTACAAGAAATTTAAAGCGCTACACACATAGACCCTTGCATATGCATGTGTATATGTTCTAATTTATCCATATCACTGACCAAACAACACATAGACTAGACATGTAGAACAAAATTTTCTACAGCTCGAAACCAGGGCTGCCAGTTTAGCAATTTAGTTGCTAGATCTGGCAACTTTTAAACCCATTCAGCAACTTTTTTTTTTGTAAATGCTATTAGCCACAAATCTAGCAACTTTAAATATTTTATTTTAGCAATTTTAGCAATTTTATTATAAATTGTGAATGTTCTTGAATATTTTGAATGTCAAGACATTGACAATATACTGATTCAAATAAACAAAATATATTTGGTCAAATGGGAGTATGTCGAGGATACCACCAAGTTTTGGGCGGAAGTCCTAAATTACAAAGACGCTGGCAACAACAATCCATTCAGTGCCTTAGCAGAGTTTGCCATAAAAATATTTTCGCTGCCATGGTCCAACGCAGAAATTGAACGCATTTTTTTCCCAAATTAATTTAATTAAAAGCAAATTACGGAACGCCATGAGCCTTAAAACATTAAATGCGATTTTGTATATAAGGTGAGTTTTAAATTTACATTTAAATACAAATTGAACGTATTAAACTTCGATCATTCTAACAGATATGGACTACAAAGACACGGAAAATGTTGCCATAATTATTCCCTACCATATGAGTACTTGACACATATTACTGGCAATGAAAAGTACACCGATTTATGTGAAGACGATTATGAGCTAGATGGTATTTTAAGTATTTTGTAGTTAAATGTAAATATTTAAAAGCATATAATTTCAGACCAAGTTCCTTATTAATTTAAGAGTTTTACATTTTGATTTTTATTTTTGTATATCGGAGCTTGTTATAAATTTAAATATTGAGTTTAGCAATTTTTTTGGCAATTTAAAAAAAAAATTTGCAGTTTTTGGCAACTTTTTTCCCCAAATCTAGCAATTTTCGCTTGGTAGATTCTGGCAGCACTGGCTGCTTGTGCTCACATGCACACATACATACCCAGTGGCGACGACCTGAATGAGGTTGGTCGAAATAATGCATGAAATACGAGACGTAAGTAATGCATTACCTATGAGATTTTTTTTCAGCGCATTTGTAATGGGCAAAATAAAAACGACTACTCGTACGAAAGAATCGAGCTGTTGTCAACTTCGGTTTTGTATGCCCCTTCCCCTCTGATCAACGACCGATTTTCGTCGTTCGTTGCGTCTGTCGAATTTCGTTTTCAATTTTACCGATTTGCGTGTGGCACGCGTTCTTCTTTCGTTTGGTTTTTTGTCTATGCCTATTCCTTTTGTGTGTATAGTGTTAATGTGCGTAAATACAAGTGCATAATTGCATATGTGTGATGACTTCTGATTTCGTTTTACCCGCCGCGTCGCGTCACTTTTCTGATTTTCTTGTGCTGTGTGGACGTTAAGGAAAGTATTTCGCAGTAAGTTAAACAAAAATATTTGTAAAATTGGCTTGTTGCATTACAATTAATAATTTTAATAGTAATTGTACGGAATTAAGTGTACACATACATTGTACATTGCAATTCTGGCTATTTATTTGCCAGCAATTATTTCACGGTCAAACGTTTATGACCACGTGCAATATACGCGCATATATATATGTAAATACATATGCATGTAATTATATGCATATATATTAATTAAAAAGACTTGCAATCAAGCCAATTTTAACAATATTTTATACAATAAATAAATAAATTTATATAATATATATATTATATTATATTATATATATATACATATATTATATTATATATAAACATATATATATATATATACATATACATAAGCAGCAGTAACGCCAGTTTGCAAACCACTTAATTATCTATGCAATATGTGTAGTGGCGCTGGAATAGAGAAAAAAAAAGAAGCTGCCTAAAAGTAGGCAATACGCTGAGCTTGAAGTGGCTTAGAAAAGTTGATCACGCGATCACGGATGTGGCAATCCCAAATCTGGATTAATAACAGGAGAAATTGTCACTCTCACCTAGGCCATAAAAAAAAAACTGTTCCCAAGCGATGACTTGCCGCTTCATGGGATCGGCCATATTTTCCTCTTTCTTTTCCAATCTCAACCACCGACTGAAAAGGTTGTTGCTAAATCACGCTGTGCATAGTGAAAAGATACTGTGAAACTTAAAGAAAATTTTTTTTTTTAATTGAAGTACTATTTCTTTTGTGCAAGTGCCAAACTATTCGGTAAGAAGAAAGTAGTGGCATTTCCAAAGGTCAGAACATAGGCCTAAAATAATTTCGCACAAACCTCTTTGCAGGTTTGGCACCCAGCAAAAATTTTAATTTTTTTTGCCAAAGTGCAGTTGCGGCGCACAACTAAATCTTTGCATCGGCGCACAACTAAATCTTTACATCGGCGCACAACTAAATCTTTACATCGGCGCACAACTAAATCTTTGCATCGGCGCACAACTAAATCTTTGCATCGGCGCACAACTAAATCTTTACATCGGCGCACAACCAAATCTTATAAGCAGTGCTGCAGAATACCGCATCATACATATATCTCCGCACCTGCACCTGTTGCACAATAAGAAGTCCAACTTTTAGCGAATAGTGATGTACTAATTTGTATTATAGGCACCGAGTTCATTTTTTTTGCACTGCGCCATGAATATAGTATAATAGTTAAATAGTAGAATAACTTAAAAATAACATTAGTCATTAAGCTTAACCTCCTCCCGATGGACATTTCCCCATTCGTATTTTATGCATTATATTTTTTTTGTTGCATATACATTTGTTTTTTGTTAGCACAGCTTGCCGCCCAACCGAAATGGAAGCGCTTTCATCGCGGGACAGCACAGTAAGTGGAGCTGCATTATAAATTTAACAAAATTCCATATTTATTTTTTTTTTGTAACCGTCAGCGTTTTTTTCTTTTTAACACCCGCTGCATTAAAAAGAAAGAACATAATGCATAAATTTTAATCTCTCTATCCTCTTCTACCTTCCTCATTTCGATCAGCTGGTTTAAGGCTGAGAGAAAAAGCTCCCCGAAAGCTTTCATTTGCGTCTGTTTATATTCTCGCATTCTCTATGCCCAAAGCCACTATTTACCTATGTACGATTATTTTGTTAATAATATATCTAATGAAATTTAACTAAGTTTCCTTATTTTGGGGCCATGCGGCGCGTTCCTATAGGGTTTTAGCTCTCCAAGCTGGGTATGGGGTCGCTGATAACATATGCAGGTAGCCAGCGACCAAGGTAGGGTGGGCACGGTCGGTCGCCTTAATATCAAAGGCCGACGTTCGCTAAGCAAGCACTTATTTGCTTGCGCAGCGAGACCCAGCTTGGACAGGTATGTTTGTGTGTGTATAAATCTGTTCTATCTCTCTCTCTCTCTCTTCTTTCCTCTCTTCGAAGCAAGTGGCCGAAGACAATCGTTCGCACGCGATTTTTATACCCTGAACCCATTGAAAATGGGAAATCAGGGTATAATGGTTTTGTTAAAAGTATGTAACAGGGAGAAGGAGGCGTGGCAGACCCCACAAAGTATATATATTCTTGATCAGGGCGACAAACTGAATCGATTTAGCCATGTCCGTCTGTCCGTCTGTCCGTCTGTCCGTATGTATGAACGCGTCGATTTCTGAAGATATAGAAGCTAGAGACTTCAACTTTTTTTTAAAATGCTCGTATATAGCGCGCGCATATCGAGTTTATCACTAAAAATCGATAACTCATCCCGTTATTTTTTTATCGATCAAAAACCTTATCGAAAACCAGTTATAAAATTATATCTCCTACACCTTTAGAGCTAAAGTCTCCAAATTTTAAATGTAGACTCGACTGCACGTGATAGAATTTCGGTTTTTGTTATAATTCACCCCCCACCCCTATATCCACCCCCTTACCCTCATCTCTGTAAAAGGCGTATTTCAAATACTAGAGACTTGAGCTTTGGCAAATATACGCATAGTAATGATAAAACAACATTCTGAAAGTTTCATGAAGAACGTACGTCCAGAAAAAAAGTTATTGAACAATTAAGTTCCCATAGTAAGCCCACACTGCAGCCCATGCCTGTTAATGCGTGCGTGCCTATGGGTGTCTATGTATATGTTTGCGTGTGTGTATGTGTTTGTTTAAGCTGAATGACACTAAAAATTATTGAAATGGCTGTTGCTCGGAGGGTTCAGGGTATCTCGTAGTCGAGCAGTCTCGACTAGAGCTTTCTTACTTGTTATTAATAAATATATTTTGGCAGCGCTAGGAGTCGCAGTTCCCCTCTTCTTACCCTTTCCCTTCTCCCGATGACCCATTGGCCGGAACCAGCGCGTGCACTGCTCTAATCCTCCTATTCCACCATCAGCGCTTGATAATGTAACTCGTTACATATGCCTTCCAAAAGAGGATTAAGTAAGCGCAACATACGCCGACTTATTGCCAGGCAACGAAAGGAAAGTAATGTGTTAGTCGATGAGGTAAATAGTGTAGGTAGCTCTAGCAATGCAAATGAAGATGACATTTTGGAAGATGTTGCTATGCCCATGCCTGAAGAAAATAGCCAGCAAGACGATAGTGCAAGTACGTTAAGTTTAACAGAACAACTTCGGGATTGGTATGTAAAGTTCAGCCCAGCTAGAAGCTGTGTCCGTGCAATATTAAAAATTTTGGTTAGTTCAGGAATCGATGTTCCTGGCTCTGTGGATTGTTTAGTGAACCGGCGAGAGAAAACTGTTTTAAGGACAGTAGCTCCTGGAAACTATCTACATCTAGGCATCGAGAACTATGTACAAAATAATAAGCACCTTTTTGAACAACAGCCAAATCTGGAAATGGATGTTGGCATTGACGGCCTGCCAATTTTCAAAAGTTCTCGCATGGGTCTTTGGCCAATATTAGGGCACTTCTCCAAGGTGGAAGATAGTGAAGTGTTCATGATTGGAACATTTGTAGGTAATCAAAAACCCGCTAATCCAAATGTCTTTTAAAATGATTTTGTTCAAGAGTTGCAACGCATAGAGCTAGACGGTATAAAGGTAGGAACGACTAACATAAAAGTTAAATGCAAGTCATTTATATGCGATGCCCCCGCTAAAGCTTTTATATGTGGCTTAAAAGGTCATTCATCCTTCAATGGATGTATGAAATGCACGCAATTAGGCACTCGAATAGGAAATTTTACAGCATATTCTACAAGCAGAGGCGTTAAAATAACTGACAGTGACTACACGTCAAGGAAATATGTTGATCATCACAAAAACTATTTCCTTTCAAACGAAATGGTTTTAGAGAAACTTGGAATCGGTATGATTACACAGTTTCCTTTAGATGCAATGCATCTAATAGACTTAGGGGTTACAAAAAAAATTTTAAAATTAATTTACAATAATTCAGTCAAAGACTGCAAATTTTCCAGTGAAAATAAAATAGAAATCAATAGACGCAGCCTTTCTATAGCATCTTTTATTCCGTCCGAGTTCCACAGAAAACCCCGAAGTCTTGAAGAATTAAGCATGTGGAAAGCTACCGAATTTAGGCTGTTTATTTTATACACATCAATAGTTCTCCTTAAAGATTTAATACCAGAAGATTATTATTATAATTTACTTTTGTTGCACACTGGTTATAGGCTGTTATTAACAAAATCCGAATATAATACTAATATAGATATAATCCAAAAAATTTTCGAATACTTTGTGAGCACGTTTGCTCTTAAATATGGCAATCAAAATGTTTCTTTTAATGTACATAATTTATTGCATATTTGTGAGTCTGTCCGAGAAATGGGATATATTCAAGACTTAACTGCATATAAATTTGAAAATTTTATGCAAGAAGTCAAAAAATCTATTAAGTGTCCAATCAATATTCCGCAGCAAATTAATAATAAATACTCATTTAAAAAAAGTAAAAATGTCAAATGCAGTCCTTCATTCCATAGGAATAAGGATGGTCAAATAACGAAGTGGATTTCTATAAAATTCACTCTTTCAATTATAGCTCCCAATAATTATTGCTGCATCCCACCATGTTATCCGGCCACCATAATTAAATTTGTTGAAATAGAAAATGAAAAGTTCGCTCAGTGTCGACGCTTTGAGGATCCTCAGCCTTTTTACACTGAGCCCATAAATTCAAAAACAATAGGTCTTGTTCAAACAAGTACAAAACTGCTAGAGGAAGAACTTGTTCCTCTTAGCAAAATAAGCTATAAATACATTTGCTTGCCATATAACGAAAATTTAGTTTTTATTCCTATTTTACACTCGCAGACATAAGTATTATTAATTAATGAATTTTTGTTTAAGATATGTTTAAGCAAAGCTTCAATATTACTTCTTCGGAGTTTGCCGATGACAAGGAGAATAGCAATTCCAAGAAGGAGGATATAGCGGAAATCAAACAAAGGCTGGAGAGAATAGAAAAAAGGCAGTTGGAAATGCTCACTATCCTCAAAAAGTTAACTAATGAGGACATTGCTTCCGAGTCGCATTGGTTTCCCATATTAACTATGGGAGACTTAGAAAAAGTAGACCAACAGGTAAAGGAGCAGAAAGAAACTTTCGTAAGTACCATATGTCTTGTATGTAATATAATTCAACTTAACGATTTCTTCTTTAATTTATATATACAGGTGCGTCTTCTTCAAAAAATTGCTAACGGAAATGTGGCAAAAAATTTTGATAGCATTATATCCAAGGATATAATCCCAAACCTTAACTATGATGGCTTAAACGGCAAAAAGCCATTTAAAGAGTTCAAATATTTGAACGATGCTCTTGCTGGTATGTAAAAATCATCTTACATGTATTTTGAATGAACAAAAACTAATAATGTTTAATTTACAGATGCTATCAAAACCGAAGGGTCGACGAAGAAGACGTACATAGCGACGATTCGCAACTGCTTCAAAGTCCAGAAAGGTCGACTGGCAAAACAAAAATTTGACTGCAAAATTAAAGTAGATAATAAGACATAGCTTAGATAGATTTAATAAAATAGTAATAAGACATAGTTTAAGTTTTAAATATTAAGAAATAATAAATAATAATAATAATAATATTAAATAAAAATTTTTAAAAATTTACACAAAAAATACTGCATTACTGAAGCCTTTCTATTTTTCAATTAGTAATCAATTATTTCCCCAATTACTTTACATTAAGAAGTAAGCCATTTTATATAGTGGGAAAATGGGTTACAGGTATATTGTGTTGTAATGCACGTACATTATTTACCCATAAGCGATTTTGAAATTGTATGATGCGTTTCAGGTTGCGGAATTTCTGCATTACAATATTTAAAAAGTATACGCATGGGTAATGGAGAGCCGAAGGCAACTTCGTCACAGCCTTACTTTCTACTTTACAAAATTCAACATTTTCATGCACCCGGGAGAAAAAGCGGCCATTCCTTAAAAAAGTAAGGCAGCTTGTAAGCGGTTATTGAATGCACACAGGCGCGAAGTAATGCATGAGTAATGGATGTTATAATGAACATTTCCGCCAATGGGTATATACATTTGAGAGAGTAAAAAGCAGAGAGAGAGAGAGAGAGCAAGCAAAAAAATTGAGCATGGACGGTTCTTTTGTTCAATAGTCGACCATCTCGGTCGAGCGCATGAAGACTAGACTTGGGTAGCTCATGAGTGAGTGAGCTAAAATGAATGGCTCACTGAACTGAGCCAGTGAGCCAGCTCCTTCTATGTGGCTCAGTTTGGCTCACTAGCTCATTTTGGTTGACTAGCGCATTTTTGCTCACTCGCTCATTTTGCGTTCTTCTCAATCGCAAAGTTATCGTTTTTTCCCGCGAATTGTGTATTTTATCAAATGTCGTTAATTAGAAAGCACAGCGAAATTTGGACTCATTTTGAGGACATTGGAACGCAACAGGCTAAATGCAAGATTTGCAAAAGTGTCTTAAGCTGCAAGTCACAAGGCAACTTGAATAGACATTTGACAGTTCTGGGAAAAACACAACCAAAAATCAGTTCATTTGTCCGCAAACCCATTCCGGCGAGCAAATCTGCCCAAATTGACAGGCAATTAGTCAAAATGATTGCCAAGGGTCACCATGCCTTGAGAATGGTGGAGGAACCTGAGTTCCAAAAACTTATTAACCAAATCTCACAATCTCCAGGCTATACCCTCCCGACAAGGAAGACGTTGACGAATGTTTTGCTCCCCAAAATTCGGGATGAGTATGCAGGAGATATTGTAGATCAGCTCAGTGCGGCTACAGCGGTCTGCCTTACAACAGATGGCTGGACATCAGTTGCCAACGAGAGCTATCTCGCAATGACAGTGCACTTCATTGAAAAAGAGGAAACGGTGCTCAAATCTTATACAATAGCTTGTCAAGAATTTTCCGTGTCCCACACCTCTGAAAATCTTTGTGAATTTATTCACAACACCGTGGCAAAATGGGGCATTCAAAACAAAATAGTGGCAATAGCATCTGATAACGCCTCCAATATTGTTGGTGCCATTCGAATGGGAAATTGGAGGCATGTCAGGTGTTTCGCCCATACCCTAAATTTGATTGCTCAAAAGTTATTGAGAAACATGAGTAGCGTACGCACAAAAGGTAAAGCGATTGCTGAATATTTTAGCCGCAGCTCATCCGGCCAAAAAAAATTGAAGGAAATGCAAGCTTTATTTAAGTTGCCTGAAGTAAAAATAAGCCAAGACGTACCTACACGTTGGAATTCAACGTTTAAAATGTTTCAAAGGCTGTCAATCTCAAGGGAGGCGGTGGTGGCAGCACTGTCAACCCGAACCGATTTGATAATGTCCCCAGAGGAGTGGAATTTTATTAATGGAGTTCTTCCCATTTTGCAGCCATTGTATCACATAACCGAGGAAATTTCGGCAGAGAAAAATGTGACTCTGTCCAAAATAATTGTCATTATTGGCTTATTGCAAAAAAAAATGGTGACCTTAAGCCAAACCGTGAAAGATCCTATTTTAATTAATATTTGCAATGATGCTATATTAGATATGAATGAGAGATTTAAGAATTGCGAAACAAATGTGTTGTTTGCGGAGAGCAAAATTTTAGATCCCCGATTCAAAAGAAGATGTTTTAAATCTGCGAACGCTTTCGAACAATCGGTAGCAGACATAAAAAAAAAATAATTTCAATGTGTCCAGTCGCCGCACAAACCACAGTTTTAACAGGCAATGACGAAACTGAGAAAAGTTCAAATGGGGACGACATATGGGCTGAGTATGACAACTCCTTTCTTCAAGTCAGTCAGCCTAGCAACAGCACAGCAGCAGTTACACGGGAAATGGATAAATATCTTGCCGAGGAATACATTCATCGAAAAGACGACCCCTTAATATGGTGGAACCAGCGAAAATCGCAGTACCCATTACTATACGCATATATGTTAAAACGGCTCTGCATAGTCGCTACATCTGTGCCCTGTGAGCGCATTTTTTCCAGCGCAGGTGAAACAGTTCGAAAAAGGTCTTTACTAAAACCGAAGAACGTCGAAAGCCTGATGTTGTTGCATAACAACATGTAAATTTTGAGTAAGTATTTTTTTGATTCGAAAACCGTATACCTAATCGTTTCCTTTTTTTTATAGTATATATAATCTCTCATACTTCCCAATGAATGGATCTCGAATGCGTATTTTTTGTTTTAATTTTCTGTTATATTTAATCTCATAATTTTGTTATTTTTGTATTTTTTTTATTTTCTGTTATATTTTATCTAATAATTTTGTTATATTCCCAATGAAGGGAGCTAAAAAATATCTGTTTTATTAAAAGTTTGTTCTGTTAGTTTTAAGAAACAAATTTTAAACGTCTTTTTTTTTAAGTTTAAATGTAACGTATTTTGACAGTTTTTTTTTCAAGTTGCTTGAGATCACTATCTGCTCACGAGCAATCAGCAGGTGAGCCAGTGAGCCAGTGAGCCATATGAGTGAGTTGGCTCACTTCACAAAAAAGAGCGAGTGAGCCGGTTCACCTCAATGAGCTGCTTTTACCCAAGTATAATGAAGACGAATGATTTTGTACTCCCATATTTTCGTAGCCTGAACCCTAAAAGCGAAGAGCTGAGCAAATACGAAGTGTCTGGGAGATTACGCTCGAAAGTAAGTGTGCAAAACGCTTTACACTAGTTGTCTCATCTATGTGCTCTCTGGTTAGTCGCAGACCCCATAAAGTATATATATTCTTGATCAGGGCGATGAGCTGAGTCGATATAGCCCTGTCCGTCTGCGTGCGTGTGGATGCATGTGTATGTATGTGTGCATAAAAGAACTGCAGAATGATTAGAATATCAGCTTGGAGGGTTCAGGGTATACCCTAGTCGAGCAGTCTCGACTAGAGTCTTCTTCTTACTTGTTTGTGTTTGCTTTAACGGTCTTCGAAATGCACCGTTGGAAATGGGAAAATGGGAAATCATTGAAAATGGGAAATCCGGGTTTAATGGTTTTTTCCATATTGCTTTGTAGTAGACTGAAAGTTTGTCACTTTAAAGTATTGATTCAATGTGCAAGCATGCCACCGCAAAAAAAGAATTTGAATATTAATAAATATTTCGATGCAAGTGATCACGATTACGTAAAATGCAAAAAATGCAAAAGACTTTTAAAAAAAGATCGTGTTTTTAATTTAAGAAAGCACTTATTGTTGCACGAAATTAAAATGGATGATAAAGGAAGTGAGATTAGTGATTCTGTTGCCACTTCTACAAATGTAAAGCATCAACTAGTAAAAGTGAAAATCAACAGAAAAACATTAATTCGATCTTATATTGGCCTTGTAACTGAAGAAAGCGTTCCATTCCACGTGCTTAATTCAATCAATATGCGCAATATAATTGACCCCACATGTCAAGGGCTTGAAAAAAAACATGGAATAAATTTTAAGTTGAATGGAAGCAAATGCAAGTCTGTTCTTAAGCACGTGGCAGCGAATGTTAGACTTAAAATAAAACAAGTAAGAAAGCTCTAGTCGAGACTGCTCGACTACGAGATACCCTGAACCCTCCGAGCAACAGCCATTTCAATAATTTTTAGTGTCATTCAGCTTAAACAAACACACACACACACGCAAACATATACATAGACACCCATAGGCACGCACGCATTAACAGGCATGGGCTGCAGTGTGGGCTTACTATGGGAACTTAATTGTTCAATAACTTTTTTTGTGGGCGTACGTTCTTCATGAAACTTTCATAATGTGGTTTTATTATTACTATGCGTATAATTGCCAAATCTCAAGTCTCTAGTATTTGAAATACGTCTTTTACAGAGATGAGGGTAAGGGGGTGGATATAGGGGTGGGGGGTGAATTATAACAAAAATCGAAATTCTATCACGTGCAGTCGAGTCTACATTTAAAATTTGGAGACTTTAGCTCTAAAGGTGTAGGAGATATAATTTTATAACTGGTTTTCGATAAGGTTTTTGATCGATAAAAAAATAACGGGATGAGTTATCGATCTTTTGTGATAAACTCGATATGCGCGCGCTATATACAAGCATTTTTAAAAAAAGTTGAAGTCTCTAGCTTCTATATCTTCAGAAATCGACGCGTTCATACATACGGACAGACGGACAGACGGACAGACGGACGGACGGACAGACGGACATGGCTAAATCGATTCAGTTTGTCGCCCTGATCAAGAATATATATGCTTTGTGGGGTCTGCCACGCCTCCTTCTCCCTGTTACATACTTTTAACAAAACCATTATACCCTGATTTCCCATTTTCAATGGGTTCAGGGTATAAAAAGAGAGTAAAAATCGCCTATTATCTTTAAAAATTGATAGTGCAACGCGGCTTGGGCGAAATATTTTTGGCATCAGTGCACAATTCATAAGCGAAAATGAAATAAAATCGCAAATTCTTGGCATGGTGAAACTTAAAGGAGCCGACTCCAGCAAATCTAAAAATCTTGCTAAGGAAATTATTTCTGTTTTAGAAAAATACGAAATATCTCTGAGCCAAATCATATCAATAACATCGGATAATGGCGCCCAACGTGGGGCACGAACCCACGACCCTGAGATTAAGAGTCTCATGCTCTACCGACTGAGCTAGCCGGGCAAGGAAAACTTCTTTCCTTGCTCTTCAGGAAGAGGCCATGTCCGATGCAGCCACAATACACAGTGAGCTGTCCCTAACCTACACGGTCGAAACGACGGAAAAACCCTTAAATTGCTTTAGAAACCAGATAGTGCTAGAACAGGCCCAGTTCCCAAGATATCGTAAGTTCATACTTTTCGGCGAAAAAAACCGCCACATCATCCACTTCACAGAAAAAGACGGAGTCATAAATGACATCAAAGACGTCGTGAGCCCGAGCGTGGTTAACGCCTTCACTGCGATTTGCCAACGTTGGCGGCAGTCCAACATGAGTTGGTCAAGTCATCCCCAAACACAAAATTGTTATACTGCAAGAATTTTCTCTCAGACATTACAGACAAGTCGGAACAAAGAGAAATAGTTGAGGCCGAGCACAATCGAGCTCACAGGGCAGTGCAGGAAAACATCAAACACATTCTTAGGGATTACTTCTTCCCTAAAATGACAAAAATAGCTAATGAGGTGGTAGCGAATTGTAGAGTTTGCGCCAAGGCAAAGTATGACCGACACCCGAAAAAACAGGAGTTAGGTTTAACCCCGATCCCCTCATATGTCGGCGAAATGTTGCCCATCGACATCTTCTCCACCGACAAGAAAATGTTTTTAACTTGCATAGACAAATTTTCGAAAATGGCCGTGGTATATCCAATAACGTCCCGGACGATAGTAGAGGTCATGTACTCAGTCTCAGAGGAAATCGCGGAAAATATAAAGCGAAAACTCGAACACGCACAAAAGAACAACATGAACAGGTGCAACCCGACCAGACAGAACAGGGTGTTTGAAGTCGGAGAGACGGTTTTAGTGAAGAGCAACAAAAGGTTGGGAAACAAACTTACCCCCTCATGCTCAGAGGAAAAAGTGCAGGCAGACCTAGGAACGTCTGTTCTTATTAAGGGGAGGGTGGGCCACAAGGACAACTTGAAGTAAAAAAAAAAAAAAAAAAAAAAAAAAATTAAAAGAAAAATAACAAACAAAAAAAATTGCAAAAATCGTAAATAAAAAAAAAAAAACATCTAGAATTAATCACTTCTCTCCGGACAGGCTCCTCGTCGTGTCCCTACTTCTTATTACAGTTGCTAAAGCTCGGATCACCGACTACTCCCACTCACGAAACACGAAATTGACACGCCCCACTTGTACGAAGCTCTTCTAGCTAGGAACAGGATGCTTATAACAGAGATTCAAAATTTAATGCTCACAGTAACGCTGGCGAGGTCAAACATAATAAATCCCACAATATTTGATAATCAAGATTTGGAGTCAATATTAACTAAGCACCCCACATCTGTCCCCATTGTCTGTCTGATGGAAGCTTCCAACATAAGGGTACTACAGTCCGATAACATAATACACATAATCATAGATTATCCCATGATTAAGTCTATATGTAAGAAGGTCAGCATTTTCCCGGTCTCGCACGAACACATCGTGCTACAGCTGGATGACGAGGCACTGGCGGTCACTAGCTGCGCAGCAACAACATATGCGCCCTTCTGCAAGCTGGCGGTACATGACACTTGCGCCCGTGGACTACATTCGGGATCCGTGGCACTCTGCCGCACACAACCCAGCCACTTGGAGACTGTCACCCAAGTAGACGACGGCGTTCTGATCATAAACGAAAGCCCGGCCCAGGTGACCACGGACGACGGCCTAACAATATCAGAAAACGGCACCTTCCTCGTCACTTTCGAAACGTCGGCCATAATCAACGGGACCAAGTACGTGAACCAGAGCGAAGCCCTTAGCAAGAAACCAGGCATCGCCGTGTCACCTCTTCTCAACGTGATCAGCCACGACCCAGTCCTCAGCATGCCACACCTTGATGAACCACCACAACCTACGCGTCATCCAAGAGCTCCAAGAAGAGGTCCAATCTGCCGGGTCACCCAAAATCTTGCTTATCATTGTCACCGGGATCAGCGTCATCATCATTGGCTCCACACTCATCTACTTAGTCTGGAGGAGAAGACGAGCCTCGCACGAGATCCAGGGGGTGATTGAAAATTTTAATTTGAACGAGGTCGGTCAAAAACTTAAGGGGGGAGTAGTTAACACAAACATAGCATAAGCATATTTCTCTCTCACTTGCCGACGCTTGTGACATGGTGCTGACGAAACAGTATTAAATTCAGCGCCCTGACCACAGCGGACAGCAACAGTAATCTGACTCCTTACATTTGTGTGCGTGTGTCAGCATTATTGTCGAGCACGCCGATTCGCTGTCCCACACTTTAGTTTTAGTTCTGCTTTGTATTCACGAGAAAACGTCACGATAAATTCATTACTCCGGCACCAGCAGTAAATTAAAAGTTCTTTTATTCTCTCAGCCTAAGCGAGAGTCAACTTGGAAAATAACTTATTTTACACAAGCGATGAAGATTTGGACGAAACTTTTATTGAGCAAAATAATATTGAGTACACTAGACAAATTGATAATTTAGAAAGAACCGAAAACATGTTTGTGGCTGATATACAAATATGCCGATATGCAGCCCACACTGCACTATGGGTAAAAAATCCGATTTTTTGGCATAAATCCAAACAAAAATTTGTTCAGTACTCGCGAACTTTTTTTATATTCTCATTTAGAAAACTCCAGCCGACTTAAAAACAATTTTTATAAAATTTTGGGGACTACACATAATGTTTTAAGCTTCGTCAAAGTCAGCTGATTCAGGGTTGCATGGTAAATTGAAAAAAGTGCGGGAAATCATTCTCTACTCTCAATGTGTGTAAATCTTTGGGTGTTTGAGATAGTGAAAAATATTTGCTATGGAAAAGATTCAGGAAGGTATGTCAAATAAGATCATTATATTAATTGTGGTAGTTCTGTGATTTATCGTCCAATTGTGCAATGTGTTGCTGTTGTGTATTTTTAGATAAAAACTAAAACTTATTTGTGTGTTTCGTGAGTTGTAACTTTTGAGGCGAGAAAGGTATTTAAAATGTTTAAATGAGAAAATCTGTGTTAATATTTGCTAAACCCAATAATAAAATAATATTTCAGACGATCAACTAAACGCCATTGAGCTTAAAGTTAAACAATTTGTGCGATTTGTAAATTATAATTTGCCTAAATGCAATCGAATGCTGGAACGGCTGAAAGCAAAGCACCCGCGTTGGCTAGAGTCGAGCATAAAAGTGATTTCATACGGCAGATCACTTGAAAAAGTAGGTCGGAAGCAATTAAGTTATAACGATGCTGGCCCTCGATTAAAACGAAAATTGGCTTCTACCCTTGCATCAGAGCACGACAACTCGACTCCTCTTTTGATGCATGCTGCATTGGTTTCGTCCAAAAAATTAAAGGAAAGAGATACTGCATATGTTTTGAAAAAGGCTATCAGCAACGATAATTTAACTGATGTTAAGAGTAAATTTGAGAAGAATGACCCGATGCCATTAAGTATTGATGAAGCATTAGCGTTTTTAATTGAAAATTGACCGACTAAGCAGCAATATCTCAATATAAAGGCTTTTAATAAAAAACAACGATGTGACATTTTTCCACCTTACGCTAAAGTTGCAGAAAATAAACTAAAATGTCGACCTGAGGATATCATGTACTCTGAAACAAAAGTTGAAGTCTCGTTGCAAAATTTGTTGAATCACACAGTTGATCGTATTCTTCAGATGCAGCAGAACGTTCTTGAAATATCCAATTCAACGCGTTGTTCGTTAATATTAAGTTATGGTTTTGACGGTTCTACAGGACAATCCGTTTATAAGCAGCGATTTGAAGAAGATGATCGTATCGGAGTGGATCAGTCTTTATTTGTAACAACAATAATTCCATTACAATTAAATGATGAATGCAATCAAGTAATATGGCTTAATTCTACTCCACAATCTGTAAGATATTGTCGGCCATTAAAACTCGAATTTATTAAGGAAACTACAGAACAAATATTGAAAGAAAAATTAAATTTGGACGCACAAATAAAAAACCTTAAAAATTATATGTATAATTTCAAAGGAAGAAGTATATTTGTGACTTACAAACCCTACATGACGTTAATTGACGGAAAGGTTTTAAATGTTTTAACTGGAACCAACTCTTGCCAAGTATGCCCATTATGTGGAGCAAAGCCAAACCAATTACTAAAAACTACTGACTTCAACTCTGCAGTATTTGCTGTTAATTCCAAAAGCCTTCAATTTGGAGTAAGCCCGTTACATGCATGGATTCGGTTTCTGGAGTTTGTATTGAAGATTTCATACAAATTAGAGGTGAACAAATGGCGTGTTAAAGGATCTGACAAGCAAAACGTATGCCAACGAAAGCAGTACATCCAAAGAAGGTTGCGAAATGAAATGGGGCTTAATGTGGACAGCCCCAAACAAAATGGAAGTGGCAATACCAATGACGGCAACACCGCAAGAAGAGCTTTCAATAATGTCGAGCTGTTTTCGAACATTTTAAGTTTTGATGACCAAATTTTAAGAAACTTTTATACAATATTAATTACTATTTCTTGCGAGTATAAGGTAAACTCCTGGAAATTTAAAGATCTATGCGAGAAAACCTTTTATATGTACACGGCAAAATACATTTGGTATCCAATGTCTCCAACTGTTCACAAAATTTTGGTGCATGGACATCAAATAATGGACAATTGTATAGTTCCAGTTGGCGTTTTGGGAGAAAATGCGTCTGAAGCGCGAAACAAAATCTACAAGAACGATCGGAAATCCCATGCTAGAAAGAGCAGTCGGCTAGAGAATATAAGTTAAGTGTTTAACAGAGCACTTGACTCATCTGATCCACTTATTTCTAGCCTTAGCTTAAAAGAACGAGCGCGGCGAAATAGGAGAAAGAATTTGCCATCAGAAGTTGTTGAACTCTTAGAGGATTGTTCTCACAATACTTCAAACCGGCACACCGGCTCAACCGAAAGCCAAGATGAGGAAGATGATTCTGATGGCACAGATGAGGACACTTATGATGACAATTGTATTGAGTTGGAAGAAGAAGAAAGTGATTAAAATTGTTGTTCAGGTATTGAAAGCAAATTTTAAAAAATTAATTGACTCATGCTTATTGATGATATTTCTTTTGTTTTTCTTACAGCGAATGGGGCGGATCCAAAAATATATATTAAATATATGTAAAACATATTAAAAATATATATAAAATATAAATAGGATTTAATTTACACTTGTATATAAGGAAAAGTCTTAATTTGTATACTTTATAAATTAGTATGGGGGAGGAGGGGATGTAGGCGTGGCTAAATTTTGAAAAAAAAAATCCAAAATTAAACAAAATACATATTAGTATGTATAAAAAATTTCAATTATTTCAATTTATGCCAAAATATCGGGGTTTTTACCCATAGTGCACTGCACAGCTTTGTGCACTTGATGTTACCAAACACACAGTTATAAGGAAGTGTTTATTTCAATGCCGCAACCTTACGAAATATATTCGAAAGTCCTCAAACGGCTACCGTGATTTATTTGAACTTAAAAATTTTAAATTACCTCAATTGGATTGTCCAACAAGATGGGGATCAACCTTCAACATGGCACTATGGGCAAAAATACCGATAGTGCGGCATAAACCTAATTTTTTTTTATCTCGAATCCGCAATTTTTTTTTTTTATCTCATTAAGGATATTCCAATAGACATAAAAACAATTTTTATAAAATTTTGGGGACTTCCCCTAATGTTTTAAGCTTCGTCAAAGTCAGCAGATTCAGGGTTGCATGGTGAATGGCAAAAAGTGCGCAAAATTATTCTCAGCTGTCGACGTAAAAAAACAATTGCAATTAAAATTTACAAACCAATTTAACTATGGAAAATCTTCTTAAAGGTATGCTTAACAGAATGTATTAAAAGATTTTGTGCTACTTGTGATTTATTGTGTAATCGTCCAATGTGTTGCTAGTTGTATTTTCAGCCGTAACCTTAAAAATATTTGTGTGTTTCGTGGAAGATAACTTATAATGTTAGAGTCCGTTGTTCAATGTTTAAGTAGCAAGGTATTCAGTAAACATTCCTTAATCAAATGCTATAAAGGGTTTTTGCTCCTTTTTGCTCCATTTGGCGAAATATCGTATGTTGTAGATACATACGAGATTAGCAATTCAATGTTGCTAGAAGTTTGGAGCAGCAACAATAGGCAAGAAAGCGCTGTCAGAAACTACATTTTGGAAAATTTAAACAGCGAATATATATCTGAAGTGCAACTTGACATTATTAAAGAGAAAGTCCATAATTTTACGTCGTATATCAAATATAATTTGAAACAAGTAAGAAAGCTCTAGTCGAGACTGCTCGACTAGGAAATCCCCTGAACCCTTCGGAGAACTGATATTTCAATAATTCTTCCCGTCTTTCTGCTTACAAAAGAAACACACACACTCACACATGCACACGCGGGCACACATAAACGCATAAACACACATGGGCTGCAGTGTGGGCTTACTATGGGAACTTAATTGTTTAATAACTTTTTTCTGGACGTACGTTCTCCATGAAACTTTCAGATTGTGGTTTTATCATTACTATGCGTGTATTTGCCAAAGCTCAAGTCTCTAGTATTTGAAATACGCCTTTTACAAAGGTGAGGGTAAGGGGTGGATATAGGGGTGGGGGGTGAATTATAACAAAAATCGAAATTCTATCATGTGCAGTCGAGTCTATATTTAAAATTTGGAGACTTTAGCTCTAAAGGTGTAGGAGATATAATTTTATAACTGGTTTTCGATAAGGTTTTTGATCGATAAAAAAATAACGGGATGAGTTATCGATCTTTTGTGATATGCGCGCGCTATATACGGACATTTGAAAAAAAAATCAAGTCTCTAGCTCTAATAGCTTCGGAGATCGACGCGTTCATACATACGGACAGACGGACAGACGGACATGGCTAAATCGATTCAGTTTGTCGCCCTGATCAAGAATATATATACTTTGTGGGGTCTGCCACGCCTCCTTCTCCCTGTTACATACTTTTAACAAAACCATTATACCCTGATTTCCCATTTTCAATGGGTTCAGGGTATAAAAATGTAATCGAAATATGAATCGATTTAAACAAAAACATTCTCTTTGGCTAGCTTCTAGTGCTAAGTTTAAAATACACCGTCATGACAACAATAATAATATGGGAGGTCGGAAAAGCTTAAACTATAATGAAGCGGGATCCCGATTAAGGAGGAAATTAGCTTCTGAGCTTGCCGAAGAGAGCAAAAACGCAACACCCCTTTTGGTACATGCTGCTTTGATTTCATCAAAAAAATCAAAAGAAACCGAAAAAACTTATCTGTTACAAAAAGCTATGAGCAATGAGAATGTGTGGGAAGCAGAAAATAAGCAATCATCCATTGCAGTAGTACCTGTAGTAGTAACTGCTGAGGCGGCATTAGCATTTTTAATGGAAAATGGGTTGTCCAAACAACAATATATCAACATAAAAACATTAAATAAAATGCATGGATGTGACATTTATCCTCCCTATTCAGAGCTTAGCGAACTTAAATTGAAATGTAGACCAAAAGAAATCTCCTATTCTGAAACCAAAGTGGAAGTTTCATTACAAAATTTGTTAGATCATACAGTTGATCGGATTCTTTCCATGCAGCAAGAAGTTCTAGAAATTTTTGGCCCAACTCATTGCTCATTAATTTTGAGCTACGGCTTTGATGGCTCAACAGGACAGAGTATATATAAACAGAGATTTGAACAAGATAATATTGATGGCATAGACCAATCATTGTTTGTGACGACTATAGGTATGTAGAATGTAAATACTGCACGAAATTTCAATTTGTATATGTTAATTGTTTTTTTTTGTGTAATGATTGGTCATGACCTAAAATAAAGAAAACTTAACCCATTTGTGCGTCTATTGTGGAGTGAAAACTAACTTTCTGTGTATTTCTGCGAATTTGTAATTATGGCAAATTACAGCTCAAAGTATGTATTAAATGATGGCATAAATACTGTATCCGAGTTTTTCCGAGGTAAATTTATATTATCATTTATTTCAGCCAAGTTTGACTTCTGCCGCACCTCGCTTTTGGAGGTTTGGGCGAAAAATAATCGAAAGGCTTCTGCAATTTCGAACTGGATCTTTGAGCAACTTGGTGAGAGTTTTATGAGCAATAAAAACGTAGCTGAAATTAACAAAAAAGTCAAGAGCTTTGAACTTTATGTGAGGCAAAACTATTTGAAATGCTCTTATAATCTGGAGGTACTTAAGGTAAAACACTCAAAATGGCTTTCAATGCCCGTGTTTATCTTATTGGATATAAAAACAACATCAGATAATAAGGGGGGACGCCCATTTTTATCATATGATGCAGCAGGGGAACGTCTGAAGCGGAAGATGGCATCGAAACTTGCAGAAGTTGCAGATGACACAAATCTTCTGTTGCATGCGGCTGCTTGCTCTGCAAGAAAATCAAATGAAACTGATGCAGCTTTTGTACTTTCGCGCCCAATGCTTACTCCAAGTGGACCGAGTGAAATAAGAAAAAAAATTGCTGCCAAGGAACCGATACCTCTAACACCGCACGAAGCCTTAGCGCATTTGCTTGAGAGCTCGCTAAGCAAGAAACAATACAATGATATGCGAGATCTTAACAAAAAACAAAACTGTGATATATTCCCAAACTACCACCAAGTTCTAGAAGCTAAATCGCTATTAAGACCCAAGGGAGTACATTGTACTGATATTACAGCCGAAGTTTCCCTACAAGAACTTTTGAATCATACGGCCAGTCGAATCGTTCTTATGCAAGAAGAGATATTTTTAAATTTGGAGAATATTCCGAGTGCCGTGTTAATACTAAGCTATGGATTTGATGGCTCTACGGGACAAAGCATGTATAAACAAAGATACGAAACAAGTGAGCCGGATTCGCTTAACCACTCTTTGTTGGTAACGACCGTCATACCGCTCAAACTTATAGATAGCTCTAATACAGTTTTCTGGCTAAATAGAACTCCACAATCTGTGAGATTTTGTAGGCCTCTCAAAATAGATTTCGCTAAAGAAACCAAAGATTACGTTCTAATTGAGAAGGCTAATTTAGACAAGCAAATAATGGAACTTTTGCCTTTCACTTTCACATTTAGCAATGAAAAAACAATCACAGTGTCCTATAATCTTCATATGACTCTTATAGACGGAAAAGTATTAAATTTTTTAACTGGAACAAAGTCCTGTCAACTTTGTCCAATATGTGGTGCTGGTCCTAAACAGTTTATGGAGGTCAATGATATGAGCTCTTTGAAATTTAAGCCTAATCCTGGGAGTCTTATTTATGGAATAAGTCCTCTGCATGCCTGGATACGAGTTTTCGAGCTGTTGCTTAAAATTTCGTACAGGATTGGGATAAAACAGTAAGAGTTTGTGGGGGGGGGGGGGGGGGGGGTTGTTTTTTGTTTGGTTGTTGTGAGTGTGGGGGGGGGGGGGGGGGGGGAAAAAGTTTATAGAAGAGTGGATTTTTGTGTTGGTAAGGGGTGAGTGGGGTTGTTGTGTTAGGGGGGGGGGGGGGGGGGGGGGGATGGGGGGGTTTTCCTTGTTTGGGGAAAAATGGCAAGTAAGGGATCAAGCAGAAAAAAATATAATGAGGGAGAAAAAACAGTATATACAAAAGATGTTGTGGCGAAAAATGGGTATACATGCGGATAAACCGAAACAAAATGGCAACGGTAACACAAATGATGGCAACACTGCGAGGAGGGCGTTTTCAAATGCAAAATTATTTGCTTCTATCTTAGAAATCGACTTAGAAATTATAGAATGCCTTCGTACCATTTTAATAGTCATTTCAAGTGAATTTTCTATTAATACGGTTCGATTTCAAAAGTTTTGTAATAAGGTCTATACCATGTACATGGTAATATTCCCGTGGTATCCAATGTCACCCACTTTACACAAAATTTTGGTACATGGATCGCAAATTATAGAAACATCAGTACTACCTGTGGGTTGCCTTGGTGAAAATGCTTCTGAAGCGAAAAACAAATTGTACAAACGAGATAGAAAATTACATGCTCGTAAAAACTCTCGCGCTAATAACTTGTTAGATGTATTCTTAAGATCAATGGACTCCTCCGATCCACTTATTTCTAGTATAAATCTCAAAAAAAGGTCGGCTCAACATAAAAAACAAATATTATCTAAGGATGTCGTTGCACTTTTAGATGAACCGCTCCTTGCTGATTACATTCATGTTGATCAGTCGGACAGTGATTCTGATTCCGAAACCGAATCAATAAATCCATATTCGTTTGAATTAGAAATAGAAGAAAACTAATTAAGTATTTTACTTCGTTAATTTTTTTATTAATAACAGTTCAAAATTAAATATTAAAATTTAAGTTGTTGACTTTTAATTGCAATAATTATTTTAATCCCAACTTAATTTAAATCACATTACGTATACGCGGCGTGGGCTAGTATGGGAGGTCAAGAGGGCGTGGTCAAATCGCACAAATTTTTTTATTTTTGTATTATGCATGCTAACATGGTTATATGTGCAAAGTTTGAGCTCTGTAACTGCATTCCTTATAGTTAATGCCACAAAATCGGGATTTTGAACCATAGTGCACTGGGTTAAACATCACTAATACCAATGCAACGCTCTCTCTCAAGCGCCCAGCTGCAGCGACGCGTCGCCGCCGCCGGCAAAGGCTCTGAATAGCAAAGAACAAAGAGCGCGGAGCAAGATCAAGAGCGAAGAGCTCTGCTTAAACATAGCGAATACCAATGCAATGCTCTCTCAGCGCATAGATGCAGCGCCGCCGGCAGAAGTGAAAGCTCTAAGCAGCAAGGCTTAGCGCTAATTGCCGAAAATCTAACGAGATCACTTATCTTTGGACCCTTGCAGCAGACAGACATATATGTACGGAAAGCAAAAATAATTAGACAATGGACAGTGACGCGGACAGGGTTCGCCGGTAAGCCGACGGGAATTACATTCTCGTGTGTTATTTATTTTTTTTTACGTTACGTTATACGCCGGAATCCCGAGGCGAGAAACCGCTGACCACTGAGCGTCTCACCGCAGTTCAACGGGAGTTGCACCATCCGACCCTGAGCGTTATACGCCAGGACTGGATCGGGGCAGCACCCGTGTGGCTGTGAACGAGATCGAGGTGGCGGTGCGTAGTTTCATGGGAAGATTATTTTTCGGATTCTAGGTAGAATACAGTGGAATCACACTGAAGACTCTGAGCGTCATACGCCAGAGTCCGACGTGAGAAACCACTGGCTTCCAGGTTCCGTACCGCGGCCCAGTGGGGGGTGGCACCGCTCAGCCCGGAGTGTTATATGCCCAGGCTGGGTTGTGACCACCGCTGACTTGGCTGCGCGTCGGGAGGCAGGTGAACAGGTGCAAGGGAACATCAACTGGTCAACTCCGGGAGTCCGGGCGCAGCGGGGACACATTAAAGATTCTGGGCGTTATACGCCAGAATCTGGATTGGGGTGTAGTATGTCTCATATAATAATAATATATATCCAACACACACACTATATACACATATACAAGAAGCGATCAAGTAAACATAAATGTACTCCAAATATTATCGGCCACATAAGTGGACCGCTCATATGCAAGACGCATGGGAATAGCCGCGTCAGCAATTGATCGTTTGGCAAGCCAACGGCTGCCGCTTGTATATATTTACATATATGTCCACTGCTGCCTTCTGCAGCATCGGCTCATATAGCCGTGTCAGCATTTGACCGCTTGACAACCCATATAGAGAACTAATGTATATGCCCTTTGCATATATGTATATACATAAATACATACTGCGCTCTCTCGCTCTGCTGCCTACAGCGGCAGAGATATATAATAAGAAATCTATGTACTTTAGGCTAAGATTTGACTTGAATAAAATACGGAGAGCATTCGCTGTCCGCACTCCAATGAATAAAGACATTTCTTTTCATTTATCACATGAGCGAGAGAGCGCAGTATGTATTTATGTAATATAAAAAATCACTAAAATAACCCACAGTATAACAATAGAAGCAATTCATATAGAAATTCTGCAGCCATCACTCAGCCTAACTATTACAATAATAATAGAAATTCAACTCTAAATCCTTTCAACTCAACAATCACCCCCAACAATCAATTACATAATATTAATGAACAACAATCATCAACTGAACTTTGCAATATCAACGACGCAGAAAATTTTCTCAAAACTGCCTCCAAGACTCAACGGGTACTTAACAAAAAGAACACATGGCTCAACACTACCTTTCATATGGATTAATTCCATCACAAACCAACCCATCAAATTTTTAATAGATACAGGTTCCACAAATTCATTTATAAGCCCAACTATAGTTTCCAATGCCGATCGCAAAACTCTCAATAATCCCGTATCTATCCAGACTGTCCTAAATCAACATGTCATTAGAGAAAAAACCATTATTCAATCGCTTACAGAGTTTAAAGAAGAAATGATTTTGGAGTTTCTTCTTTTCGACTTTCATCCACATTTTAAAGGCCTGTTTGGAATGGATATTCTAAGAAAATTAAAAGACAATATTAATCTAGCCTGTTTTTGTCTTGAAACTTCAAAATCATGTTTAAAAATTTGTATACAAGACAATCCAGTAACCGAAGTACATGTTATACCCGCTCTATCAAAAATCTTAATAAATCTTCCAGTCCAGTTGAAGCAAGGTGATTTTTACAGTCAAGAGACAATTTATAACAAACACTTAAATATATCAGAAGGACTATACAAATCAGCTAACGGATATAGCAATATGTTAATTATAAACAAGTCCCACGAAGATCAGCCACTATATTTGGAACAGCCATTAAAAACCGTCCCCTATAATCAAAATCAATTTGTTGAAATATACAATATAGCGTCAGATAATCAAAATCTTCAACATATCCACAAAACAATCACCACATTAAGAACAGACCACCTTAACTCCGAAGAGAAAATCGCACTAACACAACTTTGTAGTAAATACATAGACATTTTCTATGACGATAGTCAAAAGTTAACGTTCACCAATGACATTAAACACTATATACACACAACTGATAATACGCCAATCTTTGTCAAATCCTATCGCTATCCTTTCGCCTTAAAAAAGGAAGTACAAAACCAAATAGAGTTAATGCTAAAACAAAATATAATTACAACCAGCTATTCACCTTGGAGTGCCCCAGTTTGGGTAGTTCCAAAAAAACAAGCCCAATTTATATTTGAATTGCTGGAGGGTAGCTACCCAAACAACCAACCAACCCAACAAACAACAATAACTGAAATTTTAAAATGTTTCAACCGCCAACCCAAGATACTGATGCAAATGAGAAGCGCGTCTACCAAGGAAAACCTGAAAATAAGAAGGATCCTAATGCCGTTGCTAAACCAGCTCGTTCGCAACCCAATCAGAATCAGCCCAAGAAAGGCGCACCAGCCAAGCCCGAACAACGACCAACACCTGCCAACAAGGATGCTCCGAAATCAGAACCAAGAACAGGAGATCCATTCAGTGACAGCATTTTCGGCAAAGGCCTGTCAATCAGAGAAGTGAAACCCATCATCAATTTCACTCCCTCTGCCGTAGCTATGATGAGTATCTCACGGCTAGTATTCCAACAGATAAGCACAGATGATGTTAATCTAGGAAAAACCATGCTACCTGAATACTTTGACTACTACCACACCTTTTGTTTATGGTCGCGCATAGTGACTCTAAAACAAAAGTTTCAACTAGCTCTGACTCCCGAGGAAGACTGGTTGAACGATATTCTCCAACATCGAGAATACATCGTATCTGAACCCATCCTACTCTATTTAAAAGGGTTAGGAAGATACGAAACAAGCTCTGGACAACATCTTGTTCCCGAGTTTCCGCAGTTGCCGACCCAAATAGTAGCCTCAGGCAAAGGTTACTATGGTAACATTAATGTGGATACTCACAACCTGTACGAAGAGGTGCCATGCCTTGGAGTACTTGCAGATGCACTTAGTCGTATCCGTTCCGAAACAGACATTAGCGTAAACCATATAGACGCAGAAATTTCTAATAACCACTCAACCAACATCCCAACTATTGAAAAACCACTTAACGACTTTAACTTGCAGATTGTTCTAACTGAGGGCATTCCTGCTTGTTGTAAGGTTTCTATTCCCTTTGTTTGGGTAGTTCCAAAAAAACAAGCCCAATTTATATTTGAATTGCTGGAGGGTAGCTACCCAAACAACCAACCAACCCAACAAACAACAATAACTGAAATTTTAAAATGTTTCAACCGCCAACCCAAGATACTGATGCAAATGAGAAGCGCGTCTACCAAGGAAAACCTGAAAATAAGAAGGATCCTAATGTCGTTGCTAAACCAGCTCGTTCGCAACCCAATCAGAATCAGCCCAAGAAAGGCGCACCAGCCAAGCCCGAACAACGACCAACACCTGCCAACAAGGATGCTCCGAAATATCAGAACCAAGAACAGGAGATCCATTCAGTGACAGCATTTTCGGCAAAGGCCTGTCAATCAGAGAAGTGAAACCCATCATCAATTTCACTCCCTCTGCCGTAGCTATGATGAGTATCTCACGGCTAGTATTCCAACAGATAAGCACAGATGATGTTAATCTAGGAAAAACCATGCTACCTGAATACTTTGACTACTACCACACCTTTTGTTTATGGTCGCGCATAGTGACTCTAAAACAAAAGTTTCAACTAGCTCTGACTCCCGAGGAAGACTGGTTGAACGATATTCTCCAACATCGAGAATACATCGTATCTGAACCCATCCTACTCTATTTAAAAGGGTTAGGAAGATACGAAACAAGCTCTGGACAACATCTTGTTCCCGAGTTTCCGCAGTTGCCGACCCAAATAGTAGCCTCAGGCAAAGGTTACTATGGTAACATTAATGTGGATACTCACAACCTGTACGAAGAGGTGCCATGCCTTGGAGTACTTGCAGATGCACTTAGTCGTATCCGTTCCGAAACAGACATTAGCGTAAACCATATAGACGCAGAAATTTCTAATAACCTCTCAACCAACATCCCAACTATTGAAAAACCACTTAACGACTTTAACTTGCAGATTGTTCTAACTGAGGGCATTCCTGCTTGTTGTAAGGTTTCTACTCCCTTTGTTTGGGTAGTTCCAAAAAAACAAGCCCAATTTATATTTGAATTGCTGGAGGGTAGCTACCCAAACAACCAACCAACCCAACAAACAACAATAACTGAAATTTTAAAATGTTTCAACCGCCAACCCAAGATACTGATGCAAATGAGAAGCGCGTCTACCAAGGAAAACCTGAAAATAAGAAGGATCCTAATGCCGTTGCTAAACCAGCTCGTTCGCAACCCAATCAGAATCAGCCCAAGAAAGGCGCACCAGCCAAGCCCGAACAACGACCAACACCTGCCAACAAGGATGCTCCGAAATCAGAACCAAGAACAGGAGATCCATTCAGTGACAGCATTTTCGGCAAAGGCCTGTCAATCAGAGAAGTGAAACCCATCATCAATTTCACTCCCTCTGCCGTAGCTATGATGAGTATCTCACGGCTAGTATTCCAACAGATAAGCACAGATGATGTTAATCTAGGAAAAACCATGCTACCTGAATACTTTGACTACTACCACACCTTTTGTTTATGGTCGCGCATAGTGACTCTAAAACAAAAGTTTCAACTAGCTCTGACTCCCGAGGAAGACTGGTTGAACGATATTCTCCAACATCGAGAATACATCGTATCTGAACCCATCCTACTCTATTTAAAAGGGTTAGAAAGATACGAAACAAGCTCTGGACAACATCTTGTTCCCGAGTTTCCGCAGTTGCCGACCCAAATAGTAGCCTCAGGCAAAGGTTACTATGGTAACATTAATGTGGATACTCACAACCTGTGCGAAGAGGTGCCATGCCTTGGAGTACTTGCAGATGCACTTAGTCGTATCCGTTCCGAAACAGACATTAGCGTAAACCATATAGACGCAGAAATTTCTAATAACCTCTCAACCAACATCCCAACTATTGAAAAACCACTTAACGACTTTAACTTGCAGATTGTTCTAACTGAGGGCATTCCTGCTTGTTGTAAGGTTTCTACTCCCTTTGTTTGGGTAGTTCCAAAAAAACAAGCCCAATTTATATTTGAATTGCTGGAGGGTAGCTACCCAAACAACCAACCAACCCAACAAACAACAATAACTGAAATTTTAAAATGTTTCAACCGCCAACCCAAGATACTGATGGAAATGAGAAGCGCGTCTACCAAGGAAAACCTGAAAATAAGAAGGATCCTAATGCCGTTGCTAAACCAGCTCGTTCGCAACCCAATCAGAATCAGCCCAAGAAAGGCGCACCAGCCAAGCCCGAACAACGACCAACACCTGCCAACAAGGATGCTCCGAAATCAGAACCAAGAGCAGGAGATCCATTCAGTGACAGCATTTTCGGCAAAGGCCTGTCAATCAGAGAAGTGAAACCCATCATCAATTTCACTCCCTCTGCCGTAGCTATGATGAGTATCTCACGGCTAGTATTCCAACAGATAAGCACAGATGATGTTAATCTAGGAAAAACCATGCTACCTGAATACTTTGACTACTACCACACCTTTTGTTTATGGTCGCGCATAGTGACTCTAAAACAAAAGTTTCAACTAGCTCTGACTCCCGAGGAAGACTGGTTGAACGATATTCTCCAACATCGAGAATACATCGTATCTGAACCCATCCTACTCTATTTAAAAGGGTTAGGAAGATACGAAACAAGCTCTGGACAACATCTTGTTCCCGAGTTTCCGCAGTTGCCGACCCAAATAGTAGCCTCAGGCAAAGGTTACTATGGTAACATTAATGTGGATACTCACAACCTGTACGAAGAGGTGCCATGCCTTGGAGTACTTGCAGATGCACTTAGTCGTATCCGTTCCGAAACAGACATTAGTGTAAACTATATAGACGCAGAAATTTCTAATAACCTCTCAACCAACATCCCAACTCTTGAAAAACCACTTAACGACTTTAACTTGCAGATTGTTCTAACTGAGGGCATTCCTGCTTGTTGTAAGGTTTCTACTCCCTTTAAAAATAAATTAAGGCAAACAATCACCGAACCCAGCTTTACCACAGATATTGTACTGGACATCTTAAAGAAAACATTAAAACCAAACAAGATATGCACAATTTACACATCAGACAACATTTTTAAGATAGTGCAAGATGTGTTTTCTAAAGAGTTTTCTCACAATAAACTTTTCAAATTGCTTAGGTGTACAACTTTCCTAAATGATATTACTAATACTACTGACCAAGAAAAAATTGTCAATGATTATCACAATAATAACAATCACCGAGGTATTGATGAACCACTAATGCATCTTAAAAGAAAAGTTTACTTTCTATATATGAAAAGTAAAATAGCACAGATAATAAAGAGTTGTGAAATTTGCCTCACACTTAAATATGATAGACAGCCACAAAAACCACCTTTTCAAGTACCACAAACTCCTTGCAAACCAATGGAAATAATTCATATAGATATATACACGATAAACAAAGACTATAACCTTACAATAATAAATAAGTTTTCAAAATTCGCATGTGCCTACCCTATACCCAACAGGACCTGCATAAACGTCGTTACTTCCATGAAACATTTCTTTAGTCTTTTTGGAATACCTAAAAAACTAATCTATGACCAAGGTGCAGAGTTTTCCGGCAGTATATTTAAAGACTTTTGCAATCAATATGACATCCAATGTCATGTAACATCCTTCCAACAGTCATCCAGCAATTCTCCGGTAGAACGACTACATTCAACACTTACCGAAATTTATAGAACAATCACCGAACTAAAAAAAAAAATACAAGCAGACAAATAAACACGAAGAAACTCTTTCTGAAACACTTCTCACCTACAATAACGCTATACATTCATCTACAAAACTCACACCTTTCGAACTTTTCACTGGACGCACTCATATTTTTGAACAAACTATTAAATACGGCAATAATCACGAATATTTACAAAAATTAAATTTCTTCCGATCAAAATTATACCAAGAGATAAAAGAAATGTTACATACAAATACCAAACACAATTTGGATAAACTTAATGTTGCTAGGAAATCTGCAACACTTGTATCCAATAATGATACCATATTTCGAAAAGAAAATCATAGAAATAAGCTAACACCAAGATTCTCCAAACATAAAGTTTTACAAGATAATGGTAACACAATTATCACTACACACCCACAAAAAATACATAAATCTAAAATAAGGCGAACAACATAATAATAAGCATTATAACTTTTAATTTTAATGTATACTATTTATAGTACTTAAGCATAGTATAAACAAAAGATGACATTTTATATTATACTATATCTTTATTTTTGTGTTGTGTTGGTCTCACATCCTCTGAGTATGCTCAATCCACATAACAAATCAGTGGTATCCACCTGGACACCCTGTTTTTAATCATTTGCTTCATTTTGGGGAGGGAGGAGTTACCAACCCAACACAAACACATACATATTCAATAATTCTTTGTACACACGTAAGCATTGTACTCTTTGTAAGAAGATACGAAACAAAGAAACCAAAGAACTTAGAAATAAACACTACTTCTGTTTTGGCATTTGAATGGAGAGGACGTTTTATTAATATCTTGACACCTACACATATTCACCATCTAGCTCCCGATGGTAACTCGCGCGCCACGTCGAGGTGGCGATCCGCATAGGCATTCCCGAGGCTGGGCCACCGTCCTCTAGGCACACGATCGCGGCATGCGCCGGGCATTGCCCGTTTCCCCCAGCACTATGTGTTATACACCATGGCTGGGTCGTAGTGGTGGTCGGCGTGGCCACGAGAGGGGCATGTGTGTCATAATTACCCCGCTTCTGAGCGTTATACCTCTGTTCTCAGTTTTCAAGTTTTCGAGTTCTCTTTTTTTTTGTTAACCAATTTCAGGTTTTCTCGCGCCCCAACCGCGGATAGTTCAGCCATTTTGGCTCACTATCCGCCCTCAGCTCTTCAGTCTCGTCAAATTACAAATATTCTTGTAAAGAATTCTGGGGAAGACTGAGAGTTGTACCCCGGCCGTAGAAATCACTACTTTACAACAGTTAGAGCAATTGAATGACACTTCGCGTCGATCGAGACGCAGACAAGACCCTGCTTATAGGGCGAACGAACAGAGACAGAACACTAAGGACCATGCGACATGACGCAGACAAGACCCTGTTTATAGGGCAGACGAGCAAAGACGAGATACTTAGAAATGATATTGGACAGCGTCTTTTAGAAAGAGCCAGAGAAAGAAACCAAAGGTCGCAGGTTAGAGATGATCCAATTCGTAGGATCATTGAGCAGGCACGTAATACAAGTGCAAGGCGAAATGCTCGCATTCAAGCACGACAGGAAGCTTTTGACGCCAATAGAAGCGTATCACAACGAGTTAGCCAATATCGAAACAATGTTGACAATAGGGTAGCTGAGAATAGGCGTAATGCAACCAGAAACAGGATAGAACGTTCTAATGCCTTTATAGCCAATAGATCCCAAAATATTGATCGCCCTCTTGATGATCTAATAGCTGCTTTTAATAGTACAGTGAAGGACCTGATCAGGTCTGCATTTGTTGCAAAGGTTTGTGGTTCCCCCACCAAGTAAACAAAATTTCCCGAGAGATATTTTATATCTTTCATCTAGTTTTCCATCCGAAAATAATAAATTCAACTTCTGCAAGACATGTAGCCATAGCGTCAAATTAGGCAAAAAACCAAAAGCTTCCATTAAAAATGGCCTAGACTTTCCAGAGCTTCCGAATAGCTTAAAGGGCTTAACGCCGCTAGAAGAAAGGCTTATCTCTTCACGCCTTCCTTTTATGATAATTAAGTCTTAAGGATATGGTCGCCAAAATGCCATAAAAGGAGCTGTGGTCAATGTACCTATTCCTGTAGCCAATGTTGTAACGTCCCTTCCAAGGGCGTTTAGCGAAGCTAAGGTAGTTCAGTTACATTTGAAGCGTACGATGGAATATAATCATGATTTCAGGACTGAAACCATTAGGCCAAAAAAAGTAGCTGATGCAATTCGCTTTTTAGGCAACACAGAGTTTTATAGGAAGCACCAGGTTACTGTTAATGAACAGTGGCTGTCTTCCTTTTCGTCTGACGAGATTTCATTCGTTGCATCATCTGAAGACAGGGACATAGTTTTAGAGTTAGTAGAAAGATCTGCTCAAGCCTCAACAAATGAGCAGAATTTTAGAGAGGCAGAAGATATTAACTCAGGAGGCCAGGAAACACTCTTAAAAATGTCCCTGTAGAAAATATTGCGTGGCAAAGAATAGTTATAGCCCCTGAAGAAGGTCAGCGACCATTAGATATGATCGAAGATTGCGATTCTGAAGGAGCTGGCCTTCCCAACTATCTTTGCAGGCGTGAAAAGAAAGTGTAAGGAGAGTTTTACAACCATAGTTAGATCAGAGCTTAGGAATTTTGATAGAAAAGGTTGTAGAACAGACAAATTATTTCTCAACTACAAGAAGTTAGAAATGATTCATATTAAGAATAATACATATATTTGCTTACGTAAGCACAGCGCCACTCGCGGCATTACAGCAGCAAACGCTCTTAATGAAGAGCAAATAGATCAATTAGTTCGCCACGATGATGGCTATAGAGTTTTAAAATGCATTAGAACTTCGCATGCTCACTGGGAAGGAGAGAAGAAGAAAGTAATGGCTATGATCAGGCAGTTTGGTCTTCCGACCTTTTTTATCACATTTTCGGCAGCAGAAACTAGGTGGACGGAGCTTTTAGTAATACTTTCGAGGAATGTAGATAAAATAGATATTTCAGAAGAAGCAACAGGCTGCTTAAGTTTTGAGAATAAACCCCGTCTTATTAGAGCCGATCCTGTGACTTGTGCTAGGTTATCGTTATAGGCAGCTTTTAAAACTAATAAATAAGGAAAATGGTGTTTTTGGTAGCCACTATTTTTATACCCTGAACCCATTGAAAATGGGAAATCAGGGTATAATGGTTTTGTTAAAAGTATGTAACAGGGAGAAGGAGGCGTGGCAGACCCCACAAAGTATATATATTCTTGATCAGGGCGACGAACTGAGTCGATTTAGCCCTGTCCGTCTGTCTGTCCGTCCGTCCGTCCGTCCGTCCGTATGTATGAACGCGTCGATTTCAGAAGATATAAGAGCTAGAGGCTTGAACTTTTTTTTAAAATGACCGTATATACAGCGCGCATATCGAGTTTATCACCAAAAATCGATAACACGTCCCATTATTTTTTTATCGATCAAAAACCTTATCGAAATGCAGTTATAAAATTATATCTCCTACATCTTTAGAGCTAGAGTATCCAAATTTTAAATGTAGATTGATATGTACGTTATAGAATTTCGATTTTTGTTCAATTTCACCCCCCACCCTTATATCCACCCCCTCACCCATAAGTTTGTAAAAGGCGTATTTCAAATACTAGAAACTTGAGCTTCGGCACATACACGCATATTAATGATATAAACACAATCTAAAAGTTGCATGAAGAACGTACGCCCACAAAAAAAGTTATTAGACAATTAAGTTCCCATAGTAAGCCCACACTGCATTTCACTTCAGCCCATGCGTGCGCGCCTATGGGTGTCTATGTATGTGTGTTTGCGTGTGTATGTGTGTGTTTGTGTAAGCAGAGAGACGATAAAAATTATTGAAATGGCTGTTGCTGGAAGGGTTCAGGGGATCTCGTAGTCGAGCAGTCTCGACTAGAGCTTTCTTACTTGTTATACCCTGAACCCATTGAAAATGGGAAATCAGGGTATAATGGTTTTGTTAAAAGTATGTAACAGGGAGAAGGAGGCGTGGCAGACCCCACAAAGTATATATATTCTTGATCAGGGCGACGAACTGAGTCGAGTTAACCCTGTCCGTCTGTCTGTCCGTCCGTCCGTCCGTCCGTATGTATGAACGCGTCGATTTCAGAAGATATAAGAGCTAGAGACTTGAAATTTTTTTTTAAATGACCGTATATACGGCGCGGATATCGAGTTTATCACAAAAAATCGATAGCTCGTCCCGTTGTTTTTTTACCGATAAAAAACCTTATCGAAAGACAGTTATAAAATTATATCTCCTACACCTTTAGAGCTAAAGTCTCCAAATTTTAAATGTAGACTCGACTTCACGTGATAGAATTTCGATTTTTGTTATAATTCACCCCCCACCCCTATATCCACCCCCTTACCCTCATCTCTGTAAAAGGCGTATTTCAAATACTAGAGACTTGAGCTTTGGCAAATATACGCATAGTAATGATAAAACCACATTCTGAAAGTTTCATGAAGAACGTACGTCCACAAAAAAAGTTATTGAACAATTAAGTTCCCATAGTAAGCCCACACTGCAGCCCATGCCTGTTAATGCGTGCGTGCCTATGGGTGTCTATGTATATGTTTGCGTGTGTGTGTGTTTGTTTAAGCTGAATGACACTAAAAATTATTGAAATGGCTGTTGCTCGGAGGGTTCAGGGTATCTCGTAGTCGAGCAGTCTCGACTAGAGCTTTCTTACTTGTTTAAAGTATTATTGGCGAGTTGAGTTCCAACAGAGAGGCTCCTCCATATTCACGGCATGTTTTGGCTGAAAAATGCCCCCAAGCTTGACTCATCTGATGACTCGAACATTTCTAGAGTAAAATCGTTTATTGATCAGTTTATCACAGCTGATACTGATTGCCCGGATGTGGCTCCATATTTGGAGTACCAAATCCACAATCACGGCCACTCATGTAGGCGAGAAGTTGGGGCACAACAAATTTGTAGATTCGGTATTCCATACCCTCCTATGCCCCAAACAGAAATTTTGTTTCCATTTGTAGAGGATGCCCAAAATTTAGATGAGCATCGTAATTTTCAAAAAATTCAGGGCTTATTAGAGCATTTGTTTGATCGTGAAACCATAGAGTCCTTAAATAATATTAATAGTTTTTTGTCACACGATCAACTTAGTTATGAGTGCTATATTAATGCACTTACGTCTAGCATCAAGAAGCCGAAGATATATTTAAAGCGTTCATTCGCTGCAATTAAGCTTAACGCATACAATAAACATCTTCTCGTTAATTATAATAACAAGTCCCAGAGAGGAATTTCAAAATAATGCGTGAAGCAGTTAGTGAGATTAGTAGGGGCAATGTAACAATCAAACAAAAATTACAACACAGGCCACAAATTCATTTCGGGTACTGAAATATCTGCCCAAGAAGCCGTTTACTGCTGTTAAGGTATGCACTTGTTCGAAAGCAGTAACGCTGAAGTATATATTATTACTTCATTGCCAGAGCATCGGGTAAGAATGCTTAAGTCTAGACAACAATTAGAAAATTTACCCGATGGCTCAACAGATATATTTTTATTAGGGCTCTTAGAGCATTATGTTCAGTGCCCAGACGCTTTAGATAGTTAATGCCTTGCTGATTTTGCTGCTTTTTATAGTTTTAGCAAACAGCAGGGTGGAGTCCGCCAAGATTCAGTAGAGCAGGATGACCCAGAAACACCAACATCCGATTCAATAGTTTTTTCACTTCGCAATGGAAGTGGTTTTGTTAGGAAAAGACGCTCTCCCAGTATTATTAGGTATAGAAGATTTAATATTAATACTGAGAGAAGCCAATATTTTAGGGAATTAGTTATCTTATATGTCCCATGGAGAGACGAGGAGGTAGAGCTAGTGAGGAGAGACTGCGAATCGTTTTGTAGCAATAATCAGGAGTAAGTTGAAACAAACCGTAGGAAGTATAATAGCTTAGACGATATTGAGCTTCAGAATGCTCTTAACGACGCAATGCAGGAAGAGAATGAGGCCAGTATTGAAAATGAAGAGGTAGTAGACCATATGTTTAGAGTGTTAGGATTGCCAGAAATAGATCCTAGATTGAATGTCTTAAACATCATTGGCAGGGATGGGAATCAGGATGTAGATAACGACAATATCCGTATAATTAAGCTTCCACCTTTGTTTTCGTCCGATAGAATCCAAGATCTAGTCAGATCTTTAAATTTAAAGCAGAAGACTTACTTTACACATGTACTGCACAATGTAAAAAGTAAGTCAACATATTACGAATTCGTTGGAGGTGGTGATGGTGGCGGAAAGAGCCGACTAATCACCTCCATTTTTCAAGCATTATCCCATATGTTCAATAGTAGACCTGGGAATAATGATTCAGCAAAAATTTGGTTCGACACTACATTCCATGTTCTCTCTACCAGTTAACCAATCTGGTTCTGATTTGAGAGCCTTAAGTAACGACTTAGTCAATAGTTTACATTCAAGGTTAATAGACCTTAAACTTAGTATAATAGATGAAAAATCTATGGTAGGCTCAAAAATTTTTTCACAGTTACTTTCCCGTCTAAAACAAATTTTTAAAAATACTTCTCCATTTGGTGGTATATCTGTCATAGTATTTGGGGATCTACGACAGTTGTCACCAGTAGGCGATCGCTGGATTTTCGAATCCAACTCCCATGATCCCTACAGTGCATATACGCTTCTTCGCTCTGGGATCTCTTTAAGTATTTTGAGCTCACAGATATAATGCGACTACGTGAGGATCTAACTTTTGCTTCTGCTTTAAATAATATGGCATCGGGAAATATGACACCCGATGATATTACCCTTACAGAGCTGTTAATTATTTGAAATGGAAGCATTTAAAATGTAAATGCAAAATGCAAAATACCTATCTCGATGCATTTCGATGGTTTTTTTTAAAACTATTTTTTATGTTTGAATTTTTATTTTGTTTATCGAAATCATTCCTGATCGCGAATATGTGGTGGTCGGGTGATAGAGTAATCGATTACAAGGAAGTGTCACTTACAAAAACATACGGAGACAACGCAAATAAAATCTAAAATTCACAGCTTAATCAATAAATCAAAGTGTTTAATTTCAACGTTTTCGTTAATAGCACACAGTGCTAAAAGTGAACTGTTTACGCTTTTGTTCACTTGCGCTCACGCTTTGACGTGTTTGCACAGACCCAATTGTGTTACAATTTGTATACATACATGTACATACATATATGTCGATTGTAGAACATCCATCGTTTAAAGCTTTGCTTGAAGGAACACAGCAATCAACTGCTCGGCCAAAAATAATGTGCAGGCAGACTTGTAATAAACAAATAACTGCAAAATACTGCAAATATTTGGAAAATACAAAAGAAACTTTGAAAAAGGTAGATTTTGTTTGCACCACTGCGGACATATGGTCCTCTTCAAGAAGAAGCTATCTGGGTGTAACTGTACATTGGATTGAAAGCCATACGTTTCAACGTAAAAGCGCGACTCTAGCTTGCAGACGATTCAAGGGAACGCACAGCTACGACAAGGTAGCTGAACTAATCGTGGAAATTCATTCGGAGTTTGATTTAAGCCCCAACAAAATATTTAAACTGTCACCGACAATGGATCCAACATGGTTAAAGCGTTTGCATCGTTCGGACAGCATGAAGACTCCGTTGAAGATCCAGACTCCATTAAACATCCACAAGACATTAAAGAAGATAATGACAATGATGAAGAGCTCAACCTAATACAATTTCCTGAGTCGTCTGAAGGATATGAGCAGTGGCAACTTCCAAACCATGAGAGATGTGCTTCTCATACATTGCATTTAATAGCATCACACGATATGGAGAAGGCAAGATCGTTAAATAAGTCATACAAAAAACTTTATGATGCATCTATGGGAAAATGTCAGGCAATTTGGAATTTGTGTTCTAGATCTCCTAAGTCATTTGAAATATATACCGAAATGACTAGAAAATCTCCTACATTGCCTTGTGCAACTCGGTGGAATTCGTATTATAACTTTTGTCCGTTATCCGTTTTTAAAGAAATTGAATTGCTCTTTCTTGAAGAGTACATAAAATGTTCAAAACCCATTGCTGATGGCATTAAAAGCTTGGAAGGTGACAAACACACGTATTACGGCTGTCTTCTTCCAGAACTGTTTAGAATGCTACGAATTTTTAATAATTTAAAAATGGATGACCCTAAATATTATATTGATCTAATTGAGTTAAAGGAGAAAAGTCTTAAAAAGAGATTTGAAAAATTTTTAAAGTTAAATGAGCCCAAAGCTAAAGATGCTGTAATCGCAAGTGTATCTCATCCATTTTGTAAGTTAAAGTGGGTCCCAAAAGATTACAAGAATATCGTTAAGGATATTTTTGTAGCTGAAATAAGAACTCAACTTGTAAACAAAAAAAAGAAAACACTCAATCATATTATATGTTCGATGAAGATTCAGATTCTTCCCTAACCAGTAATAATGGTAATACTACTATTGACCTTGAAACGTTAACTTACTTAAAAGATGAAGACAATAGTTTGGAATCTTTAAATCAATTTCCTATCATAAAAACTATATTTCTTAAGTTTAATACTAGTTTACCAAGTTCAGCCCCCGTTGAAAGACTTTTTTTCTTATGGTGGAATGATAATGCGGCCACATAGACGCAGCATGAAAGATGATTTATTTGAAAAAATTGTCGTTTTAAAATCAACAAGTTAATATTTAAGTTATTTTTTACAAAGAAAAAATTACCAACTTTTGAATTACGTATGTATATGTATGCAAATTAAGCAAATGAATCATGCTAGAGCCATAATCAATTTGTGTACAAAAATCACGATTGTGTTTATAATTTGAAAATACTAATAACACAAAAAAAAAACAATTGTTACAAAAAAGCATTTTATTTGAAAAAAACCATTTTCAAAATACCTATTTTGCATTTTACATTCGAATACCTTTTTTGAAAACCCATTTTGCATTTCCATTCAAATGGAAAAATTTTAAAACCATTTCCATTTTATATTCGAATGCTTTATATAAACCATTTTTAACAGCTCTGTACCCTTATCAGATCCCGTATTTGTCAGCCATCGGATGTTCCCGATGATGCAATTCATTTTTTTAGCCCAAATGCGGCGACCGATAATTACAACATAATGAAGCTTAACTTTATTGCAACGGATCCATTTGTTTCCGTTGACGAAGATTTTATTAAAGCAACCCATTTAAATGCAGCAAATAGGGAAAGAATTTTAGAAGTCGTGGGTAGCTTTAGGTCGTCCGAAACACAGGGTCTGTGTAAATCCCTCCTTTTAAAAACAACTGCCAAGTATATGATTACGGTCAACGTAGATACTGAGGATGGGTTAGTTAATGGGGCAGCAGGAATTTTGATGCAAATAGATTTCGATGCATCCAACGCTCCAAATGTTTTATGGATGCAATTTCCAGAGGATAGTGTAGGAGTTCTTGCTCGCTCAAAGTGTACACATCGTACTGAACCTTCATGGACCCCAATTCAGAAAATAGTTCGAAACTTCCAGTATAGGAAAAATGAGCAAGTTTCCATTGACCGTAGGCAGTTTCCAGTTATACCTGCAGAAGGTATAACTATTCACAAAATCCAAGGAGCTACGTATAGCAAAGTGGTTGTCCACCTTTGCTCTCGAATGCAGCGTGCTGCAATATACGTAGCTTGTAGAAGGGCAACAACTGCTTCGGGGTTATTTCTTATAGGAAATTTTGTTCCTCCTAAGCCTCCAAATAATGATGATAAGGTCCAAACCGAGATAGTCCGATTGCGCACTGAAAAACTTCTTCGATCACATTATGATCACTTAATTGACAGCTCCGCCTTAGATATTTTTTTTCCATAATACTCAGAGCATTAATTGTCATATTGAAGACATTCGATCTGACAGATCAATGCTCCAGTCGTCCGTTCTATGTTTCGTTGAAGCGTCTACGTACGCAAACGAAAATGTCAATATTCCAGGTTTTAGTATTGTTGTCCGTCTTGATTGCGAGGTAGTAAGTAACGCAATCAGACCTAAAAGGGGAATCATCATTTGGGCTAGGGATACTATTTTAGATAGTCTATCAAGCTGTTTAAGCGTCAGGAAAATAAATGGATCATCCGTTTTTGAGTACGCCGTGTTTAGCTACAAATCGTAAATCGCAAATTTGAATCCGCTAGGACTTTGTATGATGAGTTAGTTAGCAGAAGCTTTAGAAGCTTATTGGATTTAAAAACGCCTACAACCAATTGTGATTCGCACATTGATTGGGCGTTTTCAAATCTTTCTAATGAATATGTTAGCGCTAGGACATTTGAAACAGTATATAGTTACCACAGTGGTATTTCAGTAAGTATTCAGGATAGGGAAATTTAGAATATCTTTGAGGTAAATATTTTGCAATATGTAAGTAGTTTCCTATTTAATATTAATATCTTTTATTTAATAAACATATTTTAGTTTAAGTATTAAGCCGTATTAAATGTATTTTTTGTTTGTTTGGTTTAGGGTAGTATCAAGTCGAGCACTCTCGACTAGAGTTTTCTTACATGTTTACGCTTGGAGCTTGCATCATACAACACACCCCTTTTAAAACATGCTGCTATATGCTGCTGGAAAACGCAAATTTTATCATATTGTCAACATCTTCAGCATCTTGTACATTGACATCAGGAGCATTTCTGTCTAAATTTGGGGGAAACCGTCCGAAATTTCACATCTCTTGTTTTAACATAGAATAGGCGCTAGGCATGTGCCTTAGGGACAACCTGCTGAAATATTAACTACTGTGGATAAAATATTTCCTAAATAAACGACGTATGATCTATTTTCTAGATAACTCTGAATAATCTTTATGATCGCAGGATGAAAATTAAAACGTAACATCTTGAGAAGTAGGCCGTCATGCCAAACTGAGTTAAATGCGGCATTAATATGCAGCTTCCTCTTTGACATAGTACTCGAAAAATTATTCTTAACAAGTAAGAAGGCTCTAGTCGAGACTGCTCGACTAGGAGATACCCTGAACACTCCACCTTTTATACACACATACATACACATGCATCCACACGCACGCATAAGTCCGCCCTCTGCTAACTGCACAGTAAGCAGCGACTGCGCTTGGGCTGCGCTGCAATGTGGGCAATATTATGAGAATTTATTTGTTGAATAATTTGGTTTGTAGACGTACAATCTTAATGAAACTTTCGGAACGTAATCATAATGTGTAAATGTGTGTACATTCTAAAGCACATGTCTCTAGTACTTGATATAAGTTTTTTTCAAATTGGTGGCGAAGGGGGTGTGGAATTCAAAATCTGTAAATTACAAAATGTGTGTATCCGTCAAATGTATATACACAGTAAATCTGAAGTCTCTAGGTCTAATAGTGTTCAAATTAGGCTGAAAAAACAATATCAATTTAATGAATATCCTCGATAAAAAAGATATCGAATGAGGTATCAAAAAAATATGATAGACTCGTACTGCGTATGGTATACACGAGTATGCATACAAAATTTCAGCTCTCTAGCTCTTATAACTTCTGAGATCGACGCACTCATGCGGACAGACGATCATAGCTATATCGACTTAGCTCATCGTCCTGATCTAGAATATATATACTTTATGAGGTCTGCGATGATTCCTTCTGCCTGTTACATACATTTCAACAAAACCATTATACCCTGATTTCCCATTTTCAATGGGTTCAGGGTATAAAAAGCATAGGTTGACAAGTCCTTTGCTCGCATGGTGGTACTTGATTTGCAGCCTTTTTCGATCGTCGAAAATTATGGCTTTAAAAATTTAATACAAACACTGGCTGAAAAATATGTTTTGCCAAGTCGTCCATATTTAAAATACGTGCTTTTGAAAAAGAAGAACATGTACCAGGATTCGTTGCGAAAACTGCAAACAATAATATTGATTTTTGCTCATTGACAACGGATACTTGTACATCACGAGCCAAAGTGAGTTATATAACGGTAACATGTCATTTTATCAACAATTATAAACTTAAATCTGCTGTACTCTCGACGCAACCGCTTGTGGATCAAACAAATGACAATAGTGATTGCCACAACATTAAGAGTGACAACAAGATGGAACAGCTCTTATTACAGCAACGGGTCCTTCGAACGAGGGAACTGCTTATTGAGACTCCCTTTAAAATCTCAAAATACGCCAATTTCCTTATCGGAAGACCAGTTCCGCATTATTGAAGACCTTTGTTCTTTATTTAAGCCTTTTGAGACGGCAACAAAACACTCGTCGTTAAAGGATTCCAAAATACATGTAATATGCAATAAGCTGCATTGGCTTTAGAGGGAGAACTGTGCACTATCAAAGATTATGCGACAAATTTAATTTAATGATTTTATTTTTTTTAGAGTAATGAACATCACTTAAATGGTCTTAGTCGCAGCACCTTAAAGTATTTATCTATTACGGCAAGCTCCGTAGAGTTGGAACGCATATTTAGTAAGGCAGGAGCGATCATCACCGACCGAAGAAGTTGTTTAAAAGAAAAAAATGTTAACCAAATCATTTTTCTGGAAAAAAGTCGACGATCCCGTCGAGCGCATGAACCGAAATGAATATGCTTTCGCATATTTTCGTACCCCGAACTTAAAAGTAAAGAGCCGAGCAAATACGAAGTTGTCTGGGGCTTCAATGCTAAAAAACAAGTGTGCAAACAAGTAAGAACGTAGCAGTCGGGCGTTACCGACTAAATTTAGTTCTAATACTGTGGAAAATGCAGTTTTTTGCGATTTGCCACGCCTCTACAGGGCGTAGGTAACTTATTTTTGGCCAGTTCTTAGAACGAGCTAACGGTAACCTAATTGCAAAATTTGGATGCTTACGCTCCAAAAATGTTAAAATTACAGGGTATTTTTCGATGTGCTACGCCCCTAAAAAGGCGTAATAATTATTTTTGAGGCATCGATAGAGGGGGTTACCAGTAACTCAACTATCCAAATTTGAAGCTTCTAGCTCTTATTCTTTGGGAGATATAAGCTTTTGCGGTTTGCCACGCCCCCTTTAGGCGGAGATTTGTCCATCATAGCTCGTTGGACTTGAGTTGTCACACTACGTATATATACCAAATTTTAGGTCTCTAGCATCAATAATGCCTAAAATATAGCCAAATTTGAAAAATCACTATATGTTAAGGTCCGATTTTCCACGCCCCTAGTAGGCGAGGATATATATTTTTTCATCGGTCTTTATAGAATCATAAGATTAGCTCATGTGCAAAATATTAACGTTCTAGCTTGAAAACTCTAGGAGATACAGTTTTATCCGATTTGCCACGCCCTAAACGGGCGTAGATATATCCACCATAGCTTGTTGGACTTGGGTGGTCAACGCGGATCTACATACCAAATTTCAGCTTTCTAGCTCTTTAACTAACATGATTTCTGGTATATCGGAAAATGCATTTTCCGATTTGCCACGTCCCTAGTAAGCGGATCGGGAAAATTTTAACACTTTATAAATCGGAGTTATGCACGAGTATGTGCTCCAAATTTCAAGACTCTAGCTTCAATAGCGCCGAAATGAACTGCGTTCATACGGACAAACAGACAGACGGACGGACAGCAATACGGACATTGCACAAAACCAATATCGATATTAAGACACATTTTTAAATTATAAATTAATACATTTTATTTTTTAGACATGGTAGGCAGCGACACAACAAGTGCTGCTTCAATTTATAGTATACCACCAAGCTGCCTAAGTAATATAGTACAAAGAAATTACTATCCGACCGAGGAACAGGACAATATCTTAGATTTCATTTCATTTTGAGGTGATTTTCTAAAAAGTGTCTTTGTAACTACATAAATAAAAATTATTGTTAAAACAAGTAAGAAAGCTCTAGTCGAGACTGCTCGACTACGAGATACCCTGAACCCTCCGAGCAACAGCCATTTCAATCATTTTTAGTGTCTTTCAGCTTATACAAACACACACACACACGCAAACATATACATAGACACCCATAGGCACGCACGCATTAACAGGCATGGGCTGCAGTGTGGGCTTACTAAGGGAATTTAATTGTTCAATAACTTTTTTCGTAGACGTACGTTCTTCATGAAACTTTCAGAATGTGGTTTTATCATTACTATGCGTATATTTGCCAAAGCTCAAGTCTCTAGTATTTGAAATACGCCTTTTACAGAGATGATGGTAAGGGGGTGGATATAGGGGTGGGGGGTGAATTATAACAAAAATCGAAATTCTATCACGTGCAGTCGAGGCTACATTTAAAATTTGAAGACTTTAGCTCTAAAGGTGTAGGAGATATAATTTTATAACTGGTTTTCGATAAGGTTTTTTATCGATAAAAAAATAACGGGATGAGTTATCGATTTTTAGTGATAAACTCGATATCCGCGTGCTATATACGAGCATTTTAAAAAAAAGTTGGAGTCTCTAGCTTCTATATCTTCAGAAATCGACGCGTTCATACATACGGACAGACGGACAGACGGACAGACGGACGGACGGACAGACGGACAGACGGACATGACTAAATCGATTCAGTTTCTCGCCCTGATCAAGAATATATATACTTTGTGGGGTCTGCCACGCCTCCTTCTCCCTGTTACATACTTTTAACAAAACCATTATACCCTGATTTCCCATTTTCAATGGGTTCAGGGTATAAAAAGCTTTTTGTTCGACTTATTTTTATTGGGTTTCAGCTTTTTATACCCTGAACCCATTGAAAATGGGAAATCAGGGTATAATGGTTTTGTTAAAAGTATGTAACAGGGAGAAGGAGGCGTGGCAGACCCCACAAAGTATATATATTCTTGATCAGGGCGACAAACTGAATCGATTTAGCCATGTCCGTCTGTCCGTATGTATGAACGCGTCGATTTCTGAAGATATAGAAGCTAGAGACTTCAACTTTTTTTAAAATGCTCGAATATAGCGCGCGCATATCGAGTTTATCACAAAAGATCGATAACTCATCCCGTTATTTTTTTATCGATCAAAAACCTTATCGAAAACCAGTTATAAAATTATATCTCCTACACCTTTAGAGCTAAAGTCTTCCAAATTTTAAATGTAGACTCGACTGCACGTGATAGAATTTCGATTTTTGTTATAATTCACCCCCCACCCCTATATCCACCCCCTTACCCTCATCTCTGTAAAAGGCGTATTTCAAATACTAGAGACTTGAGCTTTGGCAAATATACGCATAGTAATGATAAAACCACATTCTGAAAGTTTCATGAAGAACGTACGTCCACTGCAGCCCATGCCTGTTAATGCGTGCGTGCCTATGGGTGTCTATGTATATGTTTGCGTGTGTGTGTGTGTTTGTTTAAGCTGAATGACACTAAAAATTATTGAAATGGCTGTTGCTCGGAGGGTTCAGGGTATCTCGTAGTCGAGCAGTCTCGACTAGAGCTTTCTTACTTGTTTTTTTTTGTTTTTGCTAATCTGGCTTTTTTGGCTCAGAAAAAAATTAAATCACTGCTGCTGGCAGCAGCCTGCTGCTTGTGCTCACATGCATACATACATACATTGTACATACATACATATTTGAGAGAGCAGAGAGCATCAAGACAGAGCGACAGAGAGAGCGGGGAAACATTAAGCATAAAGAGATCTTCCGTTCAAAAGTCGACCATCTCGGCCGAGCGCATGAAGCGAAATGATTGTGCTGTCGCATATTTTCGTACCCCGAACCTAAAAGTAAGGAGCCGAGCGAATACGTAGTTGTCTGGGGTGCTAACCCCCAAAAAAGTGTGCAAAACGCTTTACACTAGCTGTCCGGTCTATGTGTTGTCTGCTTAGTGATACAACCGGACCTCACTTGGCGACAGCGACACAACGTTGTCGCCCCGCTAAAACCGTACTTCTTAAGCAACAACATGCAAATAACCAACCAATCACAGCCCAAGCATTGGCTGATGCAATGTGATGAAATTAATTCTTGGAAAATAGCCGAAAACTACAACCACACACATACAGCCTCTTTACACACCGACACTACAACCAACCACACGCATAATTACGAAGGCATACAGAAAAGGGAAAATATGCGAGTAGGTAGTAAGCACAATTACAGTGCGCGCCAACATATTAATACTACCTGCTTTGACATACACGCATACATATATTAAATATGTATATATATTATTTATATTTTTATACCCTGAACCCATTGAAAATGGGAAATCAGGGTATAATGGTTTTGTTGAAATGTATGTAACAGGGAGAAGGAGACGTGGCAAACCACCAAGTATATATATTCTTGATCAGGGCGACGAACTGAGTCGATTTAGCCCTGTCCGTCTGTCCGTATGTATGAACGCGTCGATTTCAGAAGATATAGAAGCTAGAGACTTTAACTTTTTTGTTTAGAATGGCCGCATATACAGCGCGGATATCGAGTTTATCACCAAAAATCCATAACTCATCCCGTTATTTTATTATCGATAAAAAACCTTATCGAAAGACAGTTATTAAATTATATCTCCCACATCTTTAGAGCTAGAGTCTCCAAATTAATGTATTAAATTTAATGTAGATTGATATGTATGTTGTAGAATTTCGATTTTTGTTCAATTTCACCCCCCACCACTATATCCACCCCCACACCCATAAGTTTGTAAAAGGCGCATTTCAAATATTAGAGTCTTGAGCTTCGGCACATACACGCATATTAATGATATAAACACAATCTAAAAGTTGCATGAAGAACGTACGCCCACAAAAAAAGTTATTAGACAATTAAGTTCCCATAGTAAGCCCACACTGCATTTCACTTCAGCCCATGCGGGCGCGCCTATGTGTGTCTATGTATGTGTGTTTGCGTGTGTATGTGTGTGTTTGTATAAGCAGAGAGACGCTAAAAATTATTGAAATGGCTGTTGCTGGAAGGGTTCAGGGGATCTCGTAGTCGAGCAGTCTCGACTAGAGCTTTCTTGTTCTTTCTAATTTATTGTGCCTACCACCGAACCACACTCGACGACAGCTACAAACGCTGTCGTCCCGCTACAACGGGACTTTTCGAGCCTACAAAACATTATCGACCATTATTACAGCAGTCGCAACACACAAAATAGCAAAACCATACGCATTCACATGCTGCACTCTAAATACTCTTCACAACTTCACCATGCATGCTGCGCTCGTGTAAGACCAAAACAATCACCATACCCTGTCACAGTACTCGCATTCTTTGTTCAAGGGAATCGAACACACACACGCACATGTATGAAGACATGCAAAGAGGGAAATAGGCAAGTAGGTAGAAAGCACAATTACAGTGCGCGCCAATATATTAATACTACTTGCGCTTCGACATATATGTATATATACATATGTATGTATATATGTATGTATGTATGTATATGGGCATTTCTCCAGAAAGGTCAACCACAGCCAAAAAAATTCGAAGTCAATGAATGCATGTTCTGATAACTTTTTTTTATAACTATTGATTTAAAATTAATTAAATTAACTTAAATTTAACTAATATAAACTAATTTTACATTAATTCATAACACATCTCGAAATATTGGCACACAAGGCCGAACAAGTGCCAAAGTTCTATTTTGAGTATTTCAATTGCACGTTTTGTGTTTATTACTGTTCTTAAAGAGAGACACTATGCAATGAAATATGTATGTACATATGTATGTATGTACATACATATGCTATTTCAAATCTTCGTTTATGCTTAAAGAGTAAAAGAAAACAAGTAAGAAAGCTCTAGTCGAGACTGCTCTTTCTGCTTAAAAAGAAAAACACATGCATAGACACACACACACATAGTAGTGATGTAAATTTGAATAAAAACATCGATGTCGATGCCCATCGATGTTTTCGTTGTCAAGCATCGATGTTGGGTTTATACATCGGCTCAAAACTTCGATGCATCGCTGTATTTTCCCATTCTATTAAGAAACTTTTTTTTCCGGGTTTTAAAGCTTCTTCATAGGTGCAGTTATTTATATTTTTATCTTATCTTAAAAATTATTAAACAAAAAAAAAAAAAAAAAAAAAAAAAAAAAAAAAAAACGTATGCTTTCGTAGCAGTTTTTTACCTTTCAATGTTACTTATAAACTATCAAAAAGAAACAATTAAAAAAAATATTTTTTTTCAATGCTTTGCAGAAACAAAATACGACTTAGTCGCTCAGGTGTCATTCTGTTTCGTTTACGGCACAAAATATTTGAAGCCGCTGAGAAAACCCGTTCAGAGGGAACGGATGATCCCATCACCGGCAAAAATTGCATAGCAATTTTGTACAAATTAGGATATGTACATTTCATGCTTTCCCAAACAGTTATTGGATTACTTTCGAAGGAAGTAAGCGGTATTCGTAGATAAGAGCTTATTTCTACGTCCATATCCACATTCGGGTTGTGACACTGCGCGAGCTGGTGATGGTGGTTCCAAAAAGAATCCGAGTTCCCTGTTGTCGGTGGTATGACCTCTTTGCTTTCATTTTCTTTAAACATAGATTTAATTTTGATCAGTGCATTGGCACATGCAACTGGATCTTTAAAATGTTATTTTTTAAATCTAGTATCAAGCAACGTGGCCATTGCTAGAATCGATACCTAAAACAGTACATTACAAATATATATTTAACGAAACTACAAATTAAGAGTATTTGAAATATACCTGCTCAATCGATCCCATTTGCCTTTCTATTTCGAGAAGCAGGAACTCCTTCATATCCTTCGCTTCTTGTGTGTTGTCACTTAATTTTTCTAATTTGTCTTTGATGATGCTGACAATGGGTATGACCGTACTGGCGTAGCATTGTAAGCACATTGTTTAACAGCTCAAATTCCTTTCCGGTAAGCAACATTTGGTCATTTGGAATACTCAGTAAAATGTCGTTCACCTGCGTTTTGACCTCCAAAAAGCGATTTGTGTTGCTGAGCCGCACGACATTGCAAAATGTATATGTAGGAGATTGAATTATTAATTTGAAGTTGGCGCCTAAAGAGGCAGACAGTGTTGTATAACACTTGAGACAATGTACAACCACTAACCAGAGAGCACATAGATGAGACAACTAGTGTAAAGCGTTTTGCACACTTATTTTCAAGCGTAACCTCCCAGACACTTCGTATTTGCTCGGCTCTTCGCTTTTAGGGTTCAGGCTACGAAAATATGGGAGTACAAAATCATTCGTCTTCATGCGCTCGACCGAGATGGTCGACTATTGAACAAAAGAACCGTCCATGCTCAATTTTTTTGCTTGCTCTCTCTCTCTCTCTCTGCTTTTTACTCTCTCAAATGTATATATGTATGTGTGCATGTGAGCACAAGCAGCAGCCCACAAAAATTGAAATTTCTTCGCAGCAAGAACCAAATGTCTTCCCTTCTGTGTGAAGAGTATACTGAGCTCTTCAAAACGTTTGACACGCTCATGCAAAATGTTAGCTTTTTCATGATTATTTTTGGGAAGGGTATGCGTTGGTGCGCATATTGGCAATGTTTTCACGACGACCGTGCACACACACACACTTCAACCCCTTGCTACATGTGTGAGCATTATTTGTATGCGTGTGCTTGAAGCTCTAGCTGCCTGTAGCAATTTTACAGCCCAGCATTTGCATTTGGTCGATCTTGTGAGCTGCTCATACATATATACGTATGATTGTGTGTACGCATGGGAGGCGATGCTCACAATTATGGGATATCACTTGTAGAAGCATTTGTATGCCTGTATGACTTTACATGTGTGTGTGCGTATGTGTATGCTTTGTTTGTATGAATGGGAGATGAACATTGGCGTGTGCCTGCCACAACTTAGAATTGTGTGAACGATTTTGGGTTCGAATTGCAGAGGCGCGCTTATATTTGAGTAACTGACTCACAAATACACTTCCCAATACTTTTTATATGTTTTTTAACTTGCATTTAAGCACTGATCCTGCGTTTGCCTATCAGAATAAAGCTCAGTGGGCAAAATGGGATTTTCGATCCCTTACATCTGTGCAGATATGTACATACAGGTGAAATTTACATTTTTTAAAATAAGCATATGTTGATTCATATACAAGTCAAGATGTCGTAAAAATCATGCAAGCTTGGTTAGTTAGTTAGTGGTACAACACAGTAACAGGGTTGCTGTACAGACGGGAAAGATGGCGGTGAGTCGATGGACCGATATATCGCCAGTGCGACTCTGTTTTGTGGTGGTCGGTCGAGTGGTGGAAGCGTGGCTTCACTCTTTTTTCCGGTGATGGTGAACGACAGCGACACGCAATAACAGAAACGCGCTACACTTTTAAATCTGTGAATATGAATGGCATCAGCGATGAAAATCGCGCTGCGACATCAGAAGTGGGATCTGCTCAGCCTCCCAATCTTGACATCACATCGCTTTTAGCGCAGAACGGGAGTCTCATGGAAATAATTAAAAAATTGATGACACCTGAAAGTTCTGTGGAGAAAAAAACAAAACAAGTGACGCTCCCGAAATTCAACCCAGATGGCGATGGTGCGGACGCTTCGGCATGGTGCACTACGGTGGATTTGGTCATGGCGGACAACACGGTCGAAGGCAGCGAACTAGTGATGGCATTGAGCAAGGCTCTGGAAGGTAGCGCTTCGCAGTGGCTGTCACAAGTGTGCTACGCTGGCATTACTTGGACGCAGTTCAAGGATTTGTTCACTGCACGATTCATCGGAGTTGAGACCAATGCAGCTGTTCTCTTAAACGTCTTACATGGCCGACCCAAGAAGGGAGAAGGTCCCGCTGAATATGGGACTCGCATCGTCACGCTGCTCTTGTCAAAGTGGAAGTCTACAAATCTGGAAGAGATTGCAGTGTCGTTAACGTTGGCACACATGGCTCAACTGGATGACAAATTGTCACGCTGGATCTTCACTGAAAACGTCAAGTCACTCAATGAGCTACAACAACAACTACATGCGCATGCTTTCAAAAAGCGCAACTTGGATGGCGAGACGTGTGCTACTCAGGAGCATAAGAAGCCCAAGCTTTTGAACCAGATGAAGTGCAACTTCTGCGGAAAGGTTGGCCACAAGTACGCCGAATGTCGATCCAGACTGGAGAAGAGCAAGAACATGGGAAGGAATCACAATGGAGGCACTACGGCTGGACCAAAGGACCGGGCTGGCATAAGATGCTTCAAGTGCGACGAACCAGGACATTTCGCCTCATCTTGCTCCAAGGGCCGAGCTGGTGGAAGCGGCCAGGTTTATGAGAAGCGTGTGGACATTTGCACAATAGCTCCCCCGTCTGGAGTTATTAATCTGTCCGGTGAGTCTGTTCCGTTTTGCTTCGATTCTGGTGCAGAATGTTCCTTAGTGAAGGAGAGCAAAGCTGATAAATTTAAGGGGAAACGTATTAATAACATTGTAAAGTTAAATGGAATTGGCAATGACTCAATATGTAGCATCCAGCAAATTTTGGCTAATATAACCATTGAACAGTATTGCTTTGAGATATTATTACATGTCGTTTTGGATAGATTTTTGAATTATGATGTGCTGATTGGCCGTGAAATTCTTGGTCAGGGCTTCGGTGTTTTAATAGACGCTGCCAGGTTTCAGATGTATAAAACCAAAGAGGTGAAGGTTGTAAATAAAACAGGATACGAAGACATTATAAGTTCAAGTAGCCATATTAACGAACATGATAAGATGACACTGATAAATATTTTGAAATTGTATAGTGACTCCTTTATTGACGGAATTCCTAAGACACGGGTTACCACAGGGCAATTGGAGATTAGATTGATTGACCCGCAAAAGACAGTACAACGGCGCCCGTACAGACTAAGTGAAGATGAGAAAGACCGAGTGCGACAAAAAATTGATGAATTACTAAAAGCAAATGTCATACAGCCAAGTTGTTCTCCTTTCGCTAGTCCGATGATGTTGATTAAAAAGAAAAACGGTACTGATCGTCTTTGTGTGGACTATCGTATGCTAAATGATAACACCGTGGCAGACAAATATCCGTTGCCCCTTATTTCAGACCAGATTGCTAGACTTCGTGGTGCAAGATATTTCTCATGTGTTGATATGGCAAGTGGCTTTTATCAAATCCCTGTACATGTGGACTCAATAGAGCGAACAGCCTTTGTAACGCCTGAAGGGCAATATGAATTTTTGACAATGCCTTTCGGTCTTAAAAATGCACCGTCAGTGTTTCAGCGGGCTATAATCAAGGCTTTGGGAACATTAGCAAATACTATTGCTATTGTTTACATTGATGATGTTTTGATTGCAGCCGAAACTAAGGAAGAAGCATTGAGTCGTTTGCAGATCGTGTTGGAAGCTTTAATTAAAGCCGGTTTCTCGTTTAACATAAACAAATGCTCCTTTCTCAGAACAAGTATTGAGTATCTTGGGTTTGAAATTAGTGATGGAAAAATCAGGCCGAATGTGCGTAAAGTCCAAGCTTTGGTAGGGTTACCACCGCCACAATCCGTGACACAGTTAAGACAATTTATTGGGTTATCTTCATATTTCCGACAATTCGTCCCCAAATTCTCAGAAATGTTAAAGCCTTTGTACCAACTCACGTCAAAGAATAATACGGAGTTCATTTGGAAATCAGAACATGAACAAATTCGGTTAAGAGTAATAAATATCCTAACGCAAGAACCAGTATTAATCATATTTGACCCAAAGCATGCACTAGAATTGCATACAGACGCAAGTGCAATAGGCTATGGAGCGATATTGTTACATAAGATAGATAATAACCCTCATGTTGTTGAGTATTACAGTAAATGCACTTCTCCTGCTGAATCTAGATATCATTCGTATGAATTAGAAACTCTAGCAGTAGTTAACGGTATTAAACATTTCCGTCATTATTTGCAGGGACGCAAATTCGTCGTTTACACAGACTGTAATTCTCTGAAATCTAGCCGTACTAAGTTGGATTTAACTCCCAGAGTACATAGATGGTGGGCATTTCTGCAATCCTTTGATTTTGATTTAGAGTACAGGAAAGGCGATCGAATGGCGCATGTTGATTGTTTGTCACGGAATCCAGTATCAGAGAAAATTAAAAATGCCATCAAAATACCAGAAATGCAAGTAAATTTGACAGAGGTGACTGATAATTGGTTGTTATCTGAACAACAGCGTGACCCGGAGATATGTGACCTAATAACAAAATATAAAAACAATGAATTGCCAGATAGTCTAGGGAGGACTTATGAATTGCGAAAGGGAATATTGCATAGGAAGATTCAACGAAATGGAAGAACAAAATGTTTGCCGGTAATTCCGAGGGGCTTTAGATGGGCTGTAATAAATCACGTACACGAAACTATCATGCATCTCGGATGGGAAAAGACTTTAGATAAAGTATATAGTTACTATTGGTTCGAACATATGTCAAAGTATGTGCGTCAATTTGTGGACAATTGCATTACTTGTAAAATATCTAAGGCTCCTGTAGGAAAAGTGCAAGTGGAATTGCATCCAATTCCCAAGATAGAAATCCCGTGGCACACCATACATATTGATATAACTGGTAAATTAAGCGGGAAAAGTGATTTGAAGGAATACGTAATCGTTCTAATAGATGCTTTTACAAAGTTTGTGTATTTTTACCATACTTTGAATTTAGATACCGAAAGTTGTATCAAAGCAGTGAAATCAGTTGTATCAATATTTGGTTTACCCACTAGGATAATAGCAGATCAAGGTCGTTGTTTTGCAAGTTCAGGTTTTCGTGAATTCTGTTCCTCTCAAAGAATCAATTTACACTTAATTGCAACGGGGGCTTGTAGAGCCAATGGACAAGTAGAACGTGTGATGAGCACACTGAAAAATATGCTAACTGCAGTTGAAACTAGTCAGAGATCATGGCAGGATGCGTTGGCAGAAGTTCAATTGGCTATGAATTGCACGGCAAATCGAGTGACTAAGTATAGTCCATTGGCATTGTTAATTGGTAAAGATGCAAGACCTTTTGGTTTGTTGCCAATAATTGAAGAAAATGATAACGATATAGATAGGGATAATATAAGAAAAGATGCTAAGAAAAACATGGATGAAAATGCACATTATGAAAAATGTAGATTTGATAAAAACAAAGCGAATATTGTTAAGCATAACTTGGGTGATCATGTGTTGCTTAAAAACGAAGAACGTCATCAAACTAAACTTGATCCAAAATTCAAGGGACCATTTGAAATAATTGAAGTATTAAAAGGGGATCGATACCTGTTAAAATCTTTAAGTAATAAGCGAACTTATAAATATTCACACGAATTCTTAAAAGCATTGCCAAATAATCAAAATACAGGAGACTTATATGAAGACTAATAGAATAATATAGAATAATGTGTAAGCTTAATAATGAATTTGAATGATATGAGACTGCACTGTAACAGATGGACTTGTTATGGCGGGAGTCTAATGATATGAGACTGCACTGTAACAGATGTACTTGTTATGGCGGGAGTCTAATGATGTGAGACTGCACTGTAACAGATGGACTTGTTATGGCGGGAGTCTAATGATATGAGACTGCACTGTAACAGATGGACTTGTTATGGCGGGAGTCAGAATATGTGATGAAACTTTGTGAAAAGAAAACTGTAAAAGTCTGAAAAGTAATAAGTACGAAGAAAGAGAAAACGAATTGTACAATAAGCTTAATGGACTAAGCTAAAGATTGTGAACCTATTATAAGGAAAAGAATGTGAAATACAAATGTGAAAAAAAAAAGAGAAAATAAATGGAAATGTGACTATGTGTCCAAAATCACACAGGGACGTGTGACTGGTCAGGTAGGCCGTGTAGGAGATTGAATTATTAATTTGAAGTTGGCGCCTAAAGAGGCAGACAGTGTTGTATAACACTTGAGACAATGTACAACACAGTAACAGGGTTGCTGTACAGACGGGAAAGTGTGGCGGTGAGTCGATGGACCGATATATCGCCAGTGCGACTCTGTTTTGTGGTGGTCGGTCGAGTGGTGGAAGCGTGGCTTCACTCTTTTTTCCGGTGATGGTGAACGACAGCGACACGCAATAACAGAAACGCGCTACACTTTTAAATCTGTGAATATGAATGGCATCAGCGATGAAAATCGCGCTGCGACATATACATTAAGAACATGTACGACGAAATGGTATCCAAATTAAAAAGCCAGTTAGAAACTGTAAAATACTGTTCCTTAACAACAGACGGTTAGACTTCAAATAATGGAACTAATTATTTGACCGTGACGAGCCATTTTGTAAGCAATTTTAAGTTAAAGACAGCTGTGCTGGCTACACAGTCTCTTTTGTGTGATTTTAATCATGGTAGCAATAATATTGCAGAGACATTGCATGCAATATGCAGTGAATGGGGCGTGTTTGATAAAATAGAAACTATTGTAACTGACAACGCTGCATCGATGATAAAAAAAAAAACAAAAAAAAAAAACATTTGCCTTGCTCATACTCTGAATCTTGTTCTTCAAGATGCATTGTCATTAGAAAATTTAAAAGCGATAGTGGCTGAAACAAAAAAAAATTGTTAGCTTTTTTCAAAAATAGCTCAATTGCATACGCAAAATTTAAAAGCGAGCAAGCAAGAAATAATCCATATACTTTGATACAGGAAGTTCCTACTAGATGGAATAGCGTGTATCATATGCTACACCGAATTTTTAAAACACGCTAGACATTGTGCTCTGTGTTGTTAAAAACACATAATGCGCCTACGCCCCTAAGTGCAGTTCAATTCACATCAATCGAAGATTTGTGTCTCGTGTTTGAGCCTTTAGAAGAAGCAACAAAACGGACATCAGCATCAAAAAATGTATCTGTGTCGCTGATTATTCCCACAGTGTTTGGTATTATTAGTAAATTGGAAAAGCTTAAGCCAAAAATAATATCGGATTTGGGATCCGAAACATGCATATTTTTAATTGATCGAGTGAAATTGAGGCTTTTGCCATATATAAACAGATCAGTGCCTCGGATGGCAACTATTTTGGATCCTCGATTAAAAAAGGAAGGTTTTCGGAGTGTTTCTGTTGCGCAGCAAGCTGCTAGTTCGCTAGAAACGGAAAGTACCAATTTAAAAACAAGTAAGAAAGCTCTAGTCGACACTGCTCGACTACGAGATCCCCTGAACCCTTCGGAAAACTGATATTTACATATATAATTCTTTGCGTCTTTCTGCTTACAAAAAACACACACACACACATGCATAGACACACGCAAACACACATGCATAGACACCCATAGGCACGCACGTATTAACAGGCATTGGCTGCAGTGTGGGCTTCCCATGGCAACTTTATTGTTTAATAACTTTTCTTGTGGGTGTACGTTCTTCATGAAACTTTCAGATTATGATTATATCATTACTAAGCGTGTAATTGCCGAAGCTCAAGTCTCTAGTATTTGAAATACGCCTTTTACAAAGATGAGGGTAAGGGGGTGATAAGGGGGGGATATAGAGGTGGGGGGTGAATTATAACAAAAATCGAAATTCTATAAAGTGCATATGAGTCTACATTTAAAATTTGAAAACTCTAGCTTCAAAGATGTAGGAGATATAATTTTATAACTGATTTTCGATAAAGTTTTTAATCGATAAAAAATAACGGGATGAGTTATCGATCTTTTGTGATAAACTCGATATGCGCGCGCTATATACGGACATTTGAAAAAAAAATCAAGTCTCTAGCTCTAATAGCTTCGGAGATCGACGCGTTCATACATACGGACGGACGGACAGACGGACGGACGGACAGACGGACATGGCTAAATCGATTCAGTTTGTCGCCCTGATCTAGAATATATATACTTTGTGGGGTCTGCCACGCCTCCTTCTCCCTGTTACATACTTTTAACAAAACCATTATACCCTGATTTCCCATTTTCAATGGGTTCAGGGTATAACAAGTAAAAACGTTGCAGTCGGGCGATACCGATTGCAGAATATTCATTCACAGCCCAAACGTTGATCCCATTATCAGCGCGATTTTCTAAAACATGTAGTAGGCCTTTTATTTAATTTCTTTATTTCTTAATTTTTAAATGTTCTAAGTTTCACACGTCTTCTCTCCATCTCAATCAAGCTCAAAAGTATCGATCTTCCTCCACTTATATCTATTACTCAAAATGGCCCAGCCACCGATATGGTTGACCATCGATAGATGTGTATCTATCGATGGTTAACCATAATGCTGTTAACTTAAATCACTGACCAGACAACACATAGACTAGACATGTAGAACAAAATTTTCTACAGCTCGAAACTGTTAAGTTGGTCGACCACTATACTTCGTATTTGCTCGGCTCGGTCGCTGGAGGTTCGAGCAGAGAAAATACTGCATGACAAAAACAGTGCGCTGCGAGCGCTCAACCGAAATGGTCCCGTTCCCATATGAAGCACAGCTATGTGTTATTTGTCCTACACTCTCTCTCTCAGTCCCTCTCTCTCGCTCTCTATGGTCTCTGAAATCATCACCCTCAGCAGCTTACAAAAATTGAAATTTCTGTTCGCGACGATCTCAGCTCTTTCCTCTTTAGTGAAGGGTATACCGAAATCTTAAAAGCGTTGGCCACGCTCATGCAAACAAACTATAAGCGTTTCGAAGATTATTTTTGGGAAGGGTATGAGAGTGTTGATGCGCATAAAAAATATGAGCAATTTGAGCATACCAAGCATTGCTGCAAAACGAAACGAATAGTACCCGAAGTTGTCAAGTATTCTGTTTTACTTTATTTGTTACGCTTCAAGCAGAGTAAAACGAAAACCTTGACAAACGAAACGAAACGAAACGAAAAGCGAGTAATATCCAAAAAAATCGTACGGTACTTTTATTGTGCGTTGACCGCCGTTGCTGAGCAAAAATCAGGCTAGAATTGGCTAAAGATTGTAAATAATATACTGCAATAGAAAGTTAAATTATAAAAAACTAACTGATATGTTTATTTATTTTTCTTTTTGGTAACATGATGCAATATTAAGTACTACATGAAATTGAAAAGATGTATGATTGCTTGATTTATGGCTATAGGCTATAACGAATTTGATAGTAAATAGCGTAAACTGGCATCACTATTTACAACTATTCGCCATGTATGCATGTATGTATGCGTGCGAAATTACAATGTGTGCTGTAAATATGTACATACAAAATTGTCAATGCTTTGATTTTTGCTTTCCTTCAATCTCTTTCGGTTAACTGTTTTTTTTTTTTTGCTTTCCTTTAATCTCTTTCTGTGAGTTGTTAAGTTTGGGTCGCTTTTTTGTGCGTGCTAAAATGAACATTGAAGAAAATGTTGAAACTAATTCCGAAAATGTAAGTATGATTTAATTACAATTATGATTGATGTTATTTATTTACTGAGGGACCACTGAACATACATATGTATTGTTTTCAAATTAGCATGTAATATTGGCAAACTCACATACCATCCAGCAATATGATGCGATCAAGACCAAATTGCTGGAAGGAATACATATATAAATTTAAGAACAAAAGAGGACGGAGTGAAGTTTGGAATACGCTAGGAATGGTAATGGATGAGAATAGAGAAGAATTAAAAAATATTGTTGGATGCAAAAAATGTTTCAAAATTCTGAAGTACTCTAATTGTACTTCCAATTTAGTTAAACACAAATGTTGTGTAGCAGCAAAGAACTCGTTAACTGAAACAGACGTCCCTGCAACACGTGTCGATTCAGAAACCAAAAAGCTTGTTTTAGAAGCTGCTACTGAATGGACCGTCAAAAATTGTCGGCGCTTTAATATCATCAAAGACGATGGGTTAACGAAATTACTTGCAATATTTACTAAAGTTGGAGCAAAATATGGTAGTGGAGTAAATATAGATGAAATTACTCCCCATCCGTCGACAATCTCGAGAAATGTGTCAGAGCTCTACAATTTAGAGTTTGAAAATATAAAAGCAGATGTTATTAAAGCAAAAACATCCGGCTATAGCATCACATCTGATATCTGGACGGACGAGTTCCTAAAGAGATCATATATATCGTGCACAGTGCACTATATTAGAGACGGTGCAATGCTCACCCGCCTGTTAGCACTGAAGTCGATGGGAGATGAATCAAATACAGGTAGAATAGTTTGATTAATATTCCAATAGCTCTTTTGAAATAATGTTTATTATTTTAGGCGCAAACATTAAGAATAAAATCACTAAAATTTTGAATGATTATAATTTGGCAATGGATGACGACAAAGCCATAGCAGTCACTGACCGAGGCTCCAACATGATTAACGCATTTAAAAGTGGCAGTCACATCCATTGCATAAATCACCTATTAAATAATGTTGTGGAGAAAGCATTTAAAGATATTTTAGAACTATCTGACCTGTTACTCAATTGTAACAAGATAGTAAAATATTTTAAAAAATGTGGGATAAATTCCCAACTCAATGTATCTCTCAAAAGTTTTTGTCAGACTAGGTGGAATACAGTGTATTACACTTTTTTTTCATTATCCCAAAACTGGGAAACAATCACTACAATTTTAAAAGAGAAAAATGAAATTTGTCGGTTGGATAATGTAAACATTGACAATGTTAAATCTATTGTCAAAATTTTAGAACATTTTGAAAGGACTTCAAAAGTATTGGAAGGAGAAGACTATTCGACACTACATTCAGTTATACCATACATAAATTTTTTAAAAAGAAAAACTAAAGTTGACTCAAGCGATACTGGTTTAGCTAGCCAATTAAAATCTTCTTTAACTAGCCTACTTCAAACCGTTGTGGATCCTTATATTACGGACTATCACAAAATTGCTTTGTTTTTATTTCCCCCCACAAACAAATTGGTTAGTTTGAGTAACGCAGAAAAAGAACGAATAGTTGAACAGTGTAAGGAATTAATGGCAAACTATTGGTTAGGAAGTGACTCTGACCAAACAATATTGAAAATGACAGACGAGCAAGAAGTATATATTGACGAAATGCCAGTTTACAGTGACAATTTAAATGAATGTATTAACTCTGAACTTCATACATACATGTCTCTCAAAGTTATTTACTCAGATGGGTTTAACGTTTTAGAGTGGTGGAATTTGAATAAAGAACAATATCCACTACTTTTTAAAGTAAGCTGTAAAATTTTATGCATTCCCGCTAGCAGTGCTTCGTCTGAAAGGGCTTTCTCTCAGGCCCGGTTATTAATTTCCGAAAAGAGAAGCAATATTGCCACAAACAGCGCCATGATTAATGAAGTTATGTTTTTAAACTTCAATTTGAAGAAGAAAAAATAAAAAAAAAAAATATAAATATTTGTTTAAAAATATGTAATAACGAAGATTATAAAATTACGTTTATATAAATAAAATTTTGTTATTATTTTTATATCTAAATAAAAATGTCTTTGTGCATTCAATAGTAATATGCTAAATCTAGCTTGAAATAGTGTAACTCATCACTAGCTGACAGCTAAAACGAAACCAATACTTGAATTATGCTTTATCGTTTCATTCCTTCGTTGCTTCTTTAGAGTACGAGCAGCTGCATACCGAACTTTTCGGTATGTGAGCAATGCTCGTTTTGTTTCGTTCGTCCACGATGCTTGGGCTTACACTATTTGAAAAAAACGAAACAGTGTGAAACCAAGCACCACCAAGACACGGGTGTCTCGTTTGGCGTTTGAGACGTATTCGTGCAGGCCTCTAGTATGTATGTACATATGTACATATGTATACAAAAATATACATACATATATATATATATACATATACTATCTATCTACATTGGCACACTGAAGAGAAATGGAATTTTTTAGTTCTGATGCAAATATCTACATATGTATGTATGTATGTATGTAAGTCTTTAATGCATAAACACAATTTTTTTAAATAGGAATCTGTTTAATATTATTTCATAATTTTAATATAATAAAATAATTAATATAAAAATAAAAAACATAAGATTCAATATGTAACAACAAATTAACAAAAACAAAGATTATTTATTAATAACAGTCTAAATTATATGAAGGCACTATGTATATATGCATACATATGTATGTGAACGTATGTACATATGTACATACATATGTAAGTACATATATGTATGTATGCACGCACAAGCCAGTAACGCACAAAAATGCAAATTCCTTGACGACGATCCCATTATTGGCTTCCTGATTAATGAGTATATCACACTGTTGAAAGAGTTTACAATGATAATGTAAAATTTTAAAATTGTTGTTATCTGTATGAATGGTATGAAATGCTCTTATTGAGCATGTTTTTACTTACATGTATAAATATACAATTACATACATTACATGCATGCATATGTGCAAATCTTTATTCTTGGTGCCTTCTGCTATATATATATACATACATATGTTTATAATACATACGTGAATTTGACTTGTGCCTGCCAAGGGCTTTTAATTGTGCGGACGACTTTTGATCAACTCCGCGAAGTGAGTGCTAAGTAATCTTGTATTATCTCTTCAATGATTTATTATTGCTATTATTAAGAATCGTGCCAATATACATAGTTCAACTACCTATTCTTTAATTATTTTCAATTTACGTTTATTAAAAATGTTGATTTTACCAACAATCTTTTCAGTTTGCCACTTACAATTTTTTTCTAATTAAAATTAAAACAAACTGATTAATAATAAATTTTCGATGCTGGAAGCAAGGATGGGTGGGGGAAAACCATTCCTTATCTAAAGATGATTTTGCTGTAGCGTGCATGCAGTACAGAACAATTTTCTTTTTAATGCGAGCGATGTATGGTTTCTTTTCGAAAGTTGTCCTAAATGTTTCGAAATGCAGCTTTATCAAATTGTAAAAATGGTCAGAAGGGGCCTTCAATTTAAGATATCTATTTATATAATGGAAATTTTTATTGAGTATCAAATACTCAGAAGAACACTGCATTTCGTCTGATGATTTTAGAAGATTTGTACATACTTCACAATCAGTTTTTTGCAACAGTTTGTGTAAAAGATACACAGCAAAATATCGCAATGCATTTTCATTAAAATCATTTTGAATATTGGCAATGGTTGTATCTAATGACAATTCTATTTCCAAATCATCATCCAAAGGTTCAATATCTGCTGGAGTATGACATGAATTACATTGTTCATGAAAAACAGATAATTGGGACCCGCTGTCTTTTATGATATTGGCCATCAAATCTTCATCTGGAATACAATTTCCAGATACCGAAGTTGATGTTAACATTTTCATAGATTTTGGATACTATAGAATTAAATTCAAAAATGGTGGGATTGGTATTGGTCGCTCCCCGACTTCTAATTAAATAAAATAAATTTTCTAATGGATCTTGGTTCAATTTGGATGTGGCAACAAAGAAAATATCATTGTTGTCACTCCAAATATTTTCTGCCAAAGCAATTACCGATGAGATTGTAATAAGCATCCCATCAATGCAATATACTTTGTGTAGATAGTGCAGATTTTGGAAATACTCACGCATTTCCTGAAGGTACTCGTGGACATTATTTTTCTCCATAAGAGCACATCTATAAGGATTGCTATCAAATAGCACATGACTATTTAAGCAATCAAAGAGATTATTTATTTTTTCAATAAATATTGCCGTTGCAACTGCACTGTCTTTGCAATCAGCAAACCCACCTGAATCTACAACAGTGCGTATTGCAGAAGCTATACTGTGGCTAAAGATTTGTGTGGCAAATTTAACTTTCATTTTTTCAAAACAATTCGGACTGACATGTTTTAAGGTTAATTTCGGACATAAACGAGTTAAATTTTTAGTATCAGTTTCATATAATTTTCTAATTATTCCCCATGAAACTGTGCCATCAGGTGTTAAAATATTATTCTTTAAAAGAATATTTCGAAGAGATTTCACAAGATGCGGTGCATCAAATATCGCAAAAATCTCTTCACCATTAACTTTAAAAGCAGAATTGTTTAAAGCGATGCCCCATCTATTAAACACTGCTCTATTATTGGATCCCTGATCACAAACAACGGCTTTGACATTAAGTCCCAATGCTTGCGATAGTCCAATATTTTCTTCAAATTTTTGTTTTAGGTCAGTATGATTTATGCCACGAGCTGAAACCGTATAGCTTAAAACATACTTCCAGTTGTCAAACAGCCCCCTAACAAGGAAAACACAGACTTGCTGTCCTAAAAGCTTACTCCTTTTTACACCATCATTCTCAAATCCCTGTATCTCGTCAAGAGATGAATTATACTGAAGACCTCTCTTTACTTTGAGTTCATCGCAAACTAATACGGTATATTTTTCCTTATCGCTCATTTTTCCGACAATGCCCTTCAAGTTTTCTAATAGCTCTGGATTAAATCCAGGAACTAAATTTTTTAAAATCGCCCAGCGATTTAATTGTTTCTTACACGGGAGTCTTAAATTAAGAACATCCCTAAGGTATTCATATGCCCTAGCTGAGTAAAAATGAATATTTTGCGAAATAACTTTTTCAGCGCTGTTATAAACCTGATTTTTTTTAAAAGCATTTTACATAAGACCTTTGATTGGTCTGAAACATGAGGTAAATTGTTAATGGTCGTGAAGATATTAACATGCTTTTTCTCCTTTCTGGCTCTTTGGTAAATGTTTCTTTGCCTATGAGCATTTCTTAGAGATGAATACCTTTTTTTCAAATTAGAATTCTCTTTCTGTGCATTCTGAAGAGCTACTTCTATTTCATAATATTTTTTCCGATAATATACTTCGTTTTGCTCTCGTTTTAAACAATTTGAACAAAACGAAGAACTACCGGCGCTTAAATCTTGCCACAATTGATTTTTTGAACTATTGTCAAAGCTCAAACAATTTTCCAAATTTTCTTCCTCGTCACTAGGATTTGGAATGTTACTGATCTGATGCTGCTGTTCTGTGTCAGATGGCTTCACAAAGCCATCCGCTACTTTATGTAAACTCTTCTTTGTATAACTATAAGGACTAATATCTTCTTCCTGAAAGTCAATTGAATAAATGTCATCATCAGCATTATTATTTGAGAGCAAATTTGGGTTGCACAAATTTAAGGCTGGGACTGCATTAACGCTTAATTTAAATTTACCAAAACACTTCCTTTCGAAATGCTTATGGCATATTTTAGCTTTTTTCCAGTCGATATTACTGGGTAAATTACAAGCTTTGATCCACTTACTTAAATAAATCTGCTTTGATGGAAATGAAAATAGTCTAACCGTAAAATTAATAGAGCTTTTTCTATAGCTCGCACCACATGTTTCAATAATGCACTTATCTCCACTTCCTCGTGATATATATATACTTGATTTAGCCATAGTTTTGAAAAAAACTTATATAAATATTGGCACGATTCTTAACAATAGCAAAATCACTTACTCAATAATTAAATATCGTTTAGCACTCTCTCAGCAGATTTAATTCCAAATCGCACGCACAATTAAAAGCCCGTGGCAGTCACAAGCCAATGTTCACGTATAATGAGCATACACACTTACAATATTCCTCAGGCAGCAAGAATAGTTTCCCATACTAACACATAGTAGCTCATACATACATGTAAAACGGTAATATAACTGACGATTGACGAAAATTCTGAGAAAGAGTGGACTTTCGCGCCGCACGCACACAAAAGCCCTTACATGTAGCAAGGGGCTGTAAATGTGTGTGTGCATGCTCGTCACGAAAATGTATTGTCTATGTGTACAACAGCCTGTACCATATGTGTATGTTTGTATGGGATGATAATTGTCTCTGGATTTAGTAGTTTGTAAATTTTGTGTGGTTTGATTCGTAGGGTGACTGTAAAATGGGCCTTTATGACTTAATTAGAAATTTTTGACAATAATGAGTAAAGCTTGAGTGTAATATGACATGTGTATTTCATATATTGTAAAGCATTTAATAAACTTATTAGTGTTTTACGATAATTATAATAATTATAATTAATAAAATGTGTATAAAATAATTTTAATTATATGTAAATAATTATTTACGGATATAAACACATTTATAAACATGATTAGCAATAATAATATATAAATGTACTTATTTACATATGTACATACATATGTTCATACATAGTACATCTGTGTGAAGCGGTTATGACAGTCCGTAAGTAAATTTATGAAATAATATTAAACAGATTCCTATTTGAAACAATTGCTTTTATGAATTGATGACTTCGATAAGCAAGTACACGATCATTGATACAAAATAAAAGGTACTTAAATAGAAACGCGTTTCTGCAATTCGAACCCTAAATTGGTCAACCAATTCTAAGTTGAGGTAGGCACACGCCAATGTTCATGTCCCATGCATACACACAGGCACATACACACACGTACATGTAAAGGCCCACAGGCATACAAATGTTTCTACAAGTGCTATTCCATAATTGTGAGCATCATATCCAGCGATGCCAACCCTCCGTATTTATACGTAGATCTACGTATTTTAAAGGAGATCTACGTACCTACGTATTTTGAGACTAAAACTACGTACTTTTAAAAAATAATGCAAAAATCCTAAAATCTGCAATTTTTGGGTAATATCAATATTCTATGAATAAAATAATAAAGATGATATGATTTATATTGGATTAGCAGCACTAAATTATTATTTCGATATGTTTGCGAATGCCGATTGCCCACTGAGTTATCAGCGCTAAATTGCAAAAAGTGGCATCGCTTACTTTAGAATTGGAGGGAAAGAAATTAATGTGCATATAACAAAATGGAATTGTTAACAAGTGACACCGACGAAAACCCAAACGTAACTCCAACCAAGAAAAAGAAAGTGCACTACAATGTGAATTACTCAGCAGCTTGGGAAAAAAAAGTATTCCTGGTTGACAGGAAGCAGTAAGGGTAATCTTTTTTTTAATTGCAAATCTTGCAAAGCAGATCTCAAATGCTCTTCTGGCAAGAGAGACGTAGAGAAGCATGAAGCTTCTGTTAACAAAAAAAAAAAAAATTTGAGAAGTATGTATAGTGTTGGGTTTTATAATTGTCAAGTTTGTGTCGTGTGTCCAAGTGCTTTTTGTGCTCTTTTTATACGTTCGTAGTGTACATAAATGAATATGTATAATTTGAATAATGCAATTTGCTTTCTAAAACGACAAATAAAATTAATAACAATGAACTTCATTAATAAATAATAAATTAATAACAATGAACTTCATTAATAAATAATAAATTAATAACAATGAACTTCATTAATAAATAATAAATTAATAACAATGAACTTCATTAATAAATAATAAATTAATAACAATGAACTTCATTAATAAATAATAAATTAATAACAATGAACAATGAACAATGCGTGGGGGTGGATGCATGTGTATGTATGTGTGCAGAATGATTGGAACATCAGCACGGAGGGTTCAGGGTATCTCCTAGTCGAGCAGTCTCGACTAGAGCTTTCTTACTTGTTTTGTGTAATGATTGGTCATGACCTAAAATAAAGAAAACTTAACCCATTTGTGCGTCTATTGTGGAGTGAAAACTAACTTTCTGTGTATTTCTGCGAATTTGTAATTATGGCAAATTACAGCTCAAAGTATGTATTAAATGATGGCATAAATACTGTATCCGAGTTTTTCCGAGGTAAATTTATATTATCATTTATTTCAGCCAAGTTTGACTTCTGCCGCACCTCGCTTTTGGAGGTTTGGGCGAAAAATAATCGAAAGGCTTCTGCAATTTCGAACTGGATCTTTGAGCAAGTTGGTGAGAGTTTTATGAGCAATAAAAACGTAGCTGAAATTAACAAAAAAGTCAAGAGCTTTGAACTTTATGTGAGGCAAAACTATTTGAAATGCTCTTATAATCTGGAGGTACTTAAGGTAAAACACTCAAAATGGCTTTCAATGCCCGTGTTTATCTTATTGGATATAAAAACAACATCAGATAATAAGGGGGGACGCCCATTTTTATCATATGATGCAGCAGGGGAACGTCTGAAGCGGAAGATGGCATCGGAACTTGCAGAAGTTACAGATGACACAAATCTTCTGTTGCATGCGGCTGCTTGCTCTGCAAGAAAATCAAATGAAACTGATGCAGCTTTTGTACTTTCGCGCCCAATGCTTACTCCAAGTGGACCGAGTGAAATAAGAAAAAAAATTGCTGCCAAGGAACCGATACCTCTAACACCGCACGAAGCCTTAGCGCATTTGCTTGAGAGCTCGCTAAGCAAGAAACAATACAATGATATGCGAGATCTTAACAAAAAACAAAACTGTGATATATTCCCAAACTACCACCAAGTTCTAGAAGCTAAATCGCTATTAAGACCCAAGGGAGTACATTGTACTGATATTACAGCCGAAGTTTCCCTACAAGAACTTTTGAATCATACGGCCAGTCGAATCGTTCTTATGCAAGAAGAGATATTTTTAAATTTGGAGAATATTCCGAGTGCCGTGTTAATACTAAGCTATGGATTTGATGGCTCTACGGGACAAAGCATGTATAAACAAAGATACGAAACAAGTGAGCCGGATTCGCTTAACCACTCTTTGTTCGTAACGACCGTCATACCGCTCAAACTTATAGATAGCTCTAATACAGTTTTCTGGCTAAATAGAACTCCACAATCTGTGAGATTTTGTAGGCCTCTCAAAATAGATTTCGCTAAAGAAACCAAAGATTACGTTCTAATTGAGAAGGCTAATTTAGACAAGCAAATAATGGAACTTTTGCCTTTCACTTTTACATTTAGCAATGAAAAAACAATCACAGTGTCCTATAATCTTCATATGACTCTTATAGACGGAAAAGTATTAAATTTTTTAACTGGAACAAAGTCCTGTCAACTTTGTCCAATATGTGGTGCTGGTCCTAAACAGTTTATGGAGGTCAATGATATGAGCTCTTTGAAATTTAAGCCTAATCCTGGGAGTCTTATTTATGGAATAAGTCCTCTGCATGCCTGGATACGAGTTTTCGAGCTGTTGCTTAAAATTTCGTACAGGATTGGGATAAAAAAATGGCAAGTAAGGGATCAAGCAGAAAAAAATATAATGAGGGAGAAAAAACAGTATATACAAAAGATGTTGTGGCGAAAAAATGGGTATACATGCGGATAAACCGAAACAAAATGGCAACGGTAACACAAATGATGGCAACACTGCGAGGAGGGCGTTTTCAAATGCAAAATTATTTGCTTCTATCTTAGAAATCGACTTAGAAATTATAGAATGCCTTCGTACCATTTTAATAGTCATTTCAAGTGAATTTTCTATTAATACGGTTCGATTTCAAAAGTTTTGTAATAAGGTCTATACCATGTACATGGTAATATTCCCGTGGTATCCAATGTCACCCACTTTACACAAAATTTTGGTACATGGATCGCAAATTATAGAAACATCAGTACTACCTGTGGGTTGCCTTGGTGAAAATGCTTCTGAAGCGAAAAACAAATTGTACAAACGAGATAGAAAATTACATGCTCATAAAAACTCTCGCGCTAATAACTTGTTAGATGTATTCTTAAGATCAATGGACTCCTCCGATCCACTTATTTCTAGTATAAATCTCAAAAAAAGGTCGGCTCAACATAAAAAACAAATATTATCTAAGGATGTCGTTGCACTTTTAGATGAACCGCTCCTTGCTGATTACATTCATGTTGATCAGTCGGACAGTGATTCTGATTCCGAAACCGAATCAATAAATCCATATTCGTTTGAATTAGAAATAGAAGAAAACTAATTAAGTATTTTACTTCGTTAATTTTTTTATTAATAACAGTTCAAAATTAAATATTAAAATTTAAGTTGTTGACTTTTAATTGCAATAATTATTTTAATCCCAACTTAATTTAAATCACATTACGTATACGCGGCGTGGGCTAGTATGGGAGGTCAAGAGGGCGTGGTCAAATCGCACAAATTTTTTTATTTTTGTATTATGCATGCTAACATGGTTATATGTGCAAAGTTTGAGCTCTGTAACTGCATTCCTTATAGTTAATGCCACAAAATCGGGATTTTGAACCATAGTGCACTGGGTTAAACATCACTAATACCAATGCAACGCTCTCTCTCAAGCGCCCAGCTGCAGCGACGCGTCGCCGCCGCCGGCAAAGGCTCTGAATAGCAAAGAACAAAGAGCGCGGAGCAAGATCAAGAGCGAAAAGCTCTGCTTAAACATAGCGAATACCAATGCAATGCTCTCTCAGCGCATAGATGCAGCGCCGCCGGCAGAAGTGAAAGCTCTAAGCAGCAAGGCTTAGCGCTAATTGCCGAAAATCTAACGAGATCACTTATCTTTGGACCCTTGCAGCAGACAGACATATACGGAAAGCAAAAATAATTAGACAATGGACAGTGACGCGGACAGGGTTCGCCGGTAAGCCGACGGGAATTACATTCTCGTGTGTTATTTATTTTTTTTTACGTTACGTTATACGCCGGAATCCCGAGGCGAGAAACCGCTGACCACTGAGCGTCTCACCGCAGTTCAACGGGAGTTGCACCATCCGACCCTGAGCGTTATACGCCAGGACTGGATCGGGGCAGCACCCGTGTGGCTGTGAACGAGATCGAGGTGGCGGTACGTAGTTTCATGGGAAGATTATTTTTCGGATTCTAGGTAGAATACAGTGGAATCACACTGAAGACTCTGAGCGTCATACGCCAGAGTCCGACGTGAGAAACCACTGGCTTCCAGGTTCCGTACCGCGGCCCAGTGGGGGGTGGCACCGCTCAGCCCGGAGTGTTATATGCCCAGGCTGGGTTGTGACCACCGCTGACTTGGCTGCGCGTCGGGAGGCAGGTGAACAGGTGCAAGGGAACATCAACTGGTCAACTCCGGGAGTCCGGGCGCAGCGGGGACACATTAAAGATTCTGGGCGTTATACGCCAGAATCTGGATTGGGGTGTAGTATGTCTCATATAATAATAATATATATCCAACACACACACTATATACACATATACAAGAAGCGATCAAGTAAACATAAATGTACTCCAAATATTATCGGCCACATAAGTGGACCGCTCATATGCAAGACGCATGGGAATAGCCGCGTCAGCAATTGATCGTTTGGCAAGCCAACGGCTGCCGCTTGTATATATTTACATATATGTCCACTGCTGCCTTCTGCAGCATCGGCTCATATAGCCGTGTCAGCATTTGACCGCTTGACAACCCATATAGAGAACTAATGTATATGCCCTTTGCATATATGTATATACATAAATACATACTGCGCTCTCTCGCTCTGCTGCCTACAGCGGCAGAGATATATAATAAGAAATCTATGTACTTTAGGCTAAGATTTGACTTGAATAAAATACGGAGAGCATTCGCTGTCCGCACTCCAATGAATAAAGACATTTCTTTTCATTTATCACATGAGCGAGAGAGCGCAGTATGTATTTATGTAATATAAAAAATCACCCTAACAATAACCCACAGTATAACAATAGAAGCAATTCATATAGAAATTCTGCAGCCATCACTCAGCCTAACTATTACAATAATAATAGAAATTCAACTCTAAATCCTTTCAACTCAACAATCACCCCCAACAATCAATTACATAATATTAATGAACAACAATCATCAACTGAACTTTGCAATATCAACGACGCAGAAAATTTTCTCAAAACTGCCTCCAAGACTCAACAGGGTACTTAACAAAAAGAACACATGGCTCAACACTACCTTTCATATGGATTAATTCCATCACAAACCAACCCATCAAATTTTTAATAGATACAGGTTCCACAAATTCATTTATAAGCCCAACTATAGTTTCCAATGCCGATCGCAAAACTCTCAATAATGCCGTATCTATCCAGACTGTCCTAAATCAACATGTCATTAGAAAAAAAACCATTATTCAATCGCTTACAGAGTTTAAAGAAGAAATGATTTTGGAGTTTCTTCTTTTCGACTTTCATCCACATTTTAAAGGCCTGTTTGGAATGGATATTCTAAGAAAATTAAAAGCCAATATTAATCTAGCCTGTTTTTGTCTTGAAACTTCAAAATCATGTTTAAAAATTTGTATACAAGACAATCCAGTAACCGAAGTACATGTTATACCCGCTCTATCAAAAATCTTAATAAATCTTCCAGTCCAGTTGAAGCAAGGTGATTTTTACAGTCAAGAGACAATTTATAACAAACACTTAAATATATCAGAAGGACTATACAAATCAGCTAACGGATATAGCAATATGTTAATTATAAACAAGTGCCACGAAGATCAGCCACTATATTTGGAACAGCCATTAAAAACCGTCCCCTATAATCAAAATCAATTTGTTGAAATATACAATATAGCGTCAGATAATCAAAATCTTCAACATATCCACAAAACAATCACCACATTAAGAACAGACCACCTTAACTCCGAAGAGAAAATCGCGCTAACACAACTTTGTAGTAAATACATAGACATTTTCTATGACGATAGTCAAAAGTGAACGTTCACCAATGACATTAAACACTATATACACACAACTGATAATACGCCAATCTTTGTCAAATCCTATCGCTATCCTTTCGCCTTAAAAAAGGAAGTACAAAACCAAATAGAGTTAATGCTAAAACAAAATATAATTACAACCAGCTATTCACCTTGGAGTGCCCCAGTTTGGGTAGTTCCAAAAAAACAAGCCCAATTTATATTTGAATTGCTGGAGGGTAGCTACCCAAACAACCAACCAACCCAACAAACAACAATAACTGAAATTTTAAAATGTTTCAACCGCCAACCCAAGATACTGATGGAAATGAGAAGCGCGTCTACCAAGGAAAACCTGAAAATAAGAAGGATCCTAATGCCGTTGCTAAACCAGCTCGTTCGCAACCCAATCAGAATCAGCCCAAGAAAGGCGCACCAGCCAAGCCCGAACAACGACCAACACCTGCCAACAAGGATGCTCCGAAATCAGAACCAAGAACAGGAGATCCATTCAGTGACAGCATTTTCGGCAAAGGCCTGTCAATCAGAGAAGTGAAACCCATCATCAATTTCACTCCCTCTGCCGTAGCTATGATGAGTATCTCACGGCTAGTATTCCAACAGATAAGCACAGATGATGTTAATCTAGGAAAAACCATGCTACCTGAATACTTTGACTACTACCACACCTTTTGTTTATGGTCGCGCATAGTGACTCTAAAACAAAAGTTTCAACTAGCTCTGACTCCCGAGGAAGACTGGTTGAACGATATTCTCCAACATCGAGAATACATCGTATCTGAACCCATCCTACTCTATTTAAAAGGGTTAGGAAGATACGAAACAAGCTCTGGACAACATCTTGTTCCCGAGTATCCGCAGTTGCCGACCCAAATAGTAGCCTCAGGCAAAGGTTACTATGGTAACATTAATGTGGATACTCACAACCTGTACGAAGAGGTGCCATGCCTTGGAGTACTTGCAGATGCACTTAGTCGTATCCGTTCCGAAACAGACATTAGCGTAAACCATATAGACGCAGAAATTTCTAATAACCTCTCAACCAACATCCCAACTATTGAAAAACCACTTAACGACTTTAACTTGCAGATTGTTCTAACTGAGGGCATTCCTGCTTGTTGTAAGGTTTCTACTCCCTTTAAAAATAAATTAAGGCAAACAATCACCGAACCCAGCTTTACCACAGATATTGTACTGGACATCTTAAAGAAAACATTAAAACCAAACAAGATATGCACAATTTACACATCAGACAACATTTTTAAGATAGTGCAAGATGTGTTTTCTAAAGAGTTTTCTCACAATAAATTTTCAAATTGCTTAGGTGTACAACTTTCCTAAATGATATTACTAATACTACTGACCAAGAAAAAATTGTCAATGATTATCACAATAATAACAATCACCGAGGTATTGATGAACCACTAATGCATCTTAAAAGAAAAGTTTACTTTCCATATATGAAAAGTAAAATAGCACAGATAATAAAGAGTTGTGAAATTTGCCTCACACTTAAATATAATAGACAGCCACAAAAACCACCTTTTCAAGTACCACAAACTCCTTGCAAACCAATGGAAATAATTCATATAGATATATACACGATAAACAAAAACTATAACCTTACAATAATAGATAAGTTTTCAAAATTCGCATGTGCCTACCCTATACCCAACAGGACCTGCATAAACGTCGTTACTTCCATGAAACATTTCTTTAGTCTTTTTGGAATACCTAAAAAACTAATCTATGACCAAGGTGCAGAGTTTTCCGGCAGTATATTTAAAGACTTTTGCAATCAATATGACATCCAATGTCATGTAACATCCTTCCAACAGTCATCCAGCAATTCTCCGGTAGAACGACTACATTCAACACTTACCGAAATTTATAGAACAATCACCGAACTAAAAAAAAAAATACAAGCAGACAAATAAACACGAAGAAACTCTTTCTGAAACACTTCTCACCTACAATAACGCTATACATTCATCTACAAAACTCACACCTTTCGAACTTTTCACTGGACGCACTCATATTTTTGAACAAACTATTAAATACGACAATAATCACGAATATTTACAAAAATTAAATTTCTTCCGATCAAAATTATACCAAGAGATAAAAGAAATGTTACATACAAATACCAAACACAATTTGGATAAACTTAATGTTGCTAGGAAATCTGCAACACTTGTATCCAATAATGATACCATATTTAGAAAAGAAAATCGTAGAAATAAGCTAACACCAAGATTCTCCAAACATAAAGTTTTACAAGATAATGGTAACACAATTATCACTACACACCCACAAAAAATACATAAATCTAAAATAAGGCGAACAACATAATAATAAGCAGTATAACTTTTAATTTTAATGTATACTATTTATAGTACTTAAGCATAGTATAAACAAAAGATGACATTTTATATTATACTATATATCAGTGGTATCCACCTGGACACCCTGTTTTTAATCATTTGCTTCATTTTGGGGAGGGAGGAGTTACCAACCCAACACAAACACATACATATTCAATAATTCTTTGTACACACGTAAGCATTGTACTCTTTGTAAGAAGATACGAAACAAAGAAACCAAAGAACTTAGAAATAAACACTACTTCTGTTTTGGCATTTGAATGGAGAGGACGTTTTATTAATATCTTGACACCTACACATATTCACCATCTAGCTCCCGATGGTAACTCGCGCGCCACGTCGAGGTGGCGATCCGCATAGGCATTCCCGAGGCTGGGCCACCGTCCTCTAGGCACACGATCGCGGCATGCGCCGGGCATTGCCCGTTTCCCCCAGCACTATGTGTTATACACCATGGCTGGGTCGTAGTGGTGGTCGGCGTGGCCACGAGAGGGGCATGTGTGTCATAATTACCCCGCTTCTGAGCGTTATACCTCTGTTCTCAGTTTTCAAGTTTTCGAGTTCTCTTTTTTTTTGTTAACCAATTTCAGGTTTTCTCGCGCCCCAACCGCGGATAGTTCAGCCATTTTGGCTCACTATCCGCCCTCAGCTCTTCAGTCTCGTCAAATTACAAATATTCTTGTAAAGAATTCTGGGGAAGACTGAGAGTTGTACCCCGGCCGTAGAAATCACTACTTTACAACAGTTAGAGCAATTGAATGACACTTCGCGTCGATCGAGACGCAGACAAGACCCTGCTTATAGGGCGAACGAACAGAGACAGAACACTAAGGACCATGCGACATGACGCAGACAAGACCCTGTTTATAGGGCAGACGAGCAAAGACGAGATACTGTACGGCGCGTTCGCCTTAGAAATGAAATTGGACAGCGTCTTTTAGAAAGAGCCAGAGAAAGAAACCAAAGGTCGCAGGTTAGAGATGATCCAATTCGTAGGATCATTGAGCAGGCACGTAATACAAGTGCAAGGCGAAATGCTCGCATTCAAGCACGACAGGAAGCTTTTGACGCCAATAGAAGCGTATCACAACGAGTTAGCCAATATCGAAACAATGTTGACAATAGGGTAGCTGAGAATAGGCGTAATGCAACCAGAAACAGGATAGAACGTTCTAATACCTTTATAGCCGATAGATCCCAAAATATTGATCGCCCTCTTGATGATCTAATAGCTGCTTTTAATAGTACAGTGAAGGACCTGATCAGGTCTGCATTTGTTGCAAAGGTTTGTGGTTCCCCCACCAAGTAAACAAAATTTCCCGAGAGATATTTTATATCTTTCATCTAGTTTTCCATCCGAAAATAATAAATTCAACTTCTGCAAGACATGTAGCCATAGCGTCAAATTAGGCAAAAAACCAAAAGCTTCCATTAAAAATGGCCTAGACTTTCCAGAGCTTCCGAATAGCTTAAAGGGCTTAACGCCGCTAGAAGAAAGGCTTATCTCTTCACGCCTTCCTTTTATGATAATTAAGTCTTAAGGATATGGTCGCCAAAATGCCATAAAAGGAGCTGTGGTCAATGTACCTATTCCTGTAGCCAATGTTGTAACGTCCCTTCCAAGGGCGTTTAGCGAAGCTAAGGTAGTTCAGTTACATTTGAAGCGTACGATGGAATATAATCATGATTTCAGGACTGAAACCATTAGGCCAAAAAAAGTAGCTGATGCAATTCGCTTTTTAGGCAACACAGAGTTTTATAGGAAGCACCAGGTTACTGTTAATGAACAGTGGCTGTCTTCCTTTTCGTCTGACGAGATTTCATTCGTTGCATCATCTGAAGACAGGGACATAGTTTTAGAGTTAGTAGAAAGATCTGCTCAAGCCTCAACAAATGAGCAGAATTTTAGAGAGGCAGAAGATATTAACTCAGGAGGCCAGGAAACACTCTTAAAAATGTCCCTGTAGAAAATATTGCGTGGCAAAGAATAGTTATAGCCCCTGAAGAAGGTCAGCGACCATTAGATATGATCGAAGATTGCGATTCTGAAGGAGCTGGCCTTCCCAACTATCTTTGCAGGCGTGAAAAGAAAGTGTAAGGAGAGTTTTACAACCATAGTTAGTCATAGCTTAGGAATTTTGATAGAAAAGGTTGTAGAACAGACAAATTATTTCTCAACTACAAGAAGTTAGAAATGATTCATATTAAGAATAATACATATATTTGCTTACGTAAGCACAGCGCCACTCGCGGCATTACAGCAGCAAACGCTCTTAATGAAGAGCAAATAGATCAATTAGTTCGCCACGATGATGGCTATAGAGTTTTAAAATGCATTAGAACTTCGCATGCTCACTGGGAAGGAGAGAAGAAGAAAGTAATGGCTATGATCAGGCAGTTTGGTCTTCCGACCTTTTTATACCCTGAACCCATTGAAAATGGGAAATCAGGGTATAATGGTTTTGTGAAAAGGATGTAACAGGCAGAAGGAATCATCGCAGACCCCATAAAGTATATATATTCTTGATCAGGACGATGAGCTGAGTCGATATAGCCCTGTCCGTCTGTCCGTCCGTCCGTCCGTCCGTCCGTCCGTCCGTCCGTCCGTCCGTCCGTCCGTCCGTCCGTCCGTCCGTCCGTCCGTCCGTATGAGTGCGTCGATCTCAGAAGTTAAAGGAGCTAGAGAGCTGAAATTTTGTATGCATACTCGTGTATACCATACGCAGTACGAGTTTATCATATTTTTTCGATAACTCATTCGATATCTTTTTTATCGAGGATAATCGATAAATTTATATTGTTTTTTCAGCCTAATTTGAACACTATTAGACCTAGAGACTTCAGATTTACTGTGTATATACATTTGATGGGCACACACATTTTGTAATTTACAGATTTTGGATACCACGCCCCCTTCGCCCCAAATTTGTAAAAAACGTATATCAAGTACTAGAGACTTGTGCTTTGGAATGTACACACATTTACACATAATGATTACGTTCTGAAAGTTTCATTAAGATTGTACGTCTACAAATGAAATTATTCAACAAATAAATTCTCATAATATTGCCCACACTGCAGCGCAGCCCAAGCGCAGTCGCTGCTTACTGCGCAGTTAGCAGAGCGCGGGCCTATGCGTGGGGGTGGATGCATGTGTATGTATGTGTGCAGAATGATTGGAACATCAGCACGGAGGGTTCAGGGTATCTCCTAGTCGAGCAGTCTCGACTAGAGCTTTCTTACTTGTTTATCACATTTTCGGCAGCAGAAACTAGGTGGACGGAGCTTTTAGTAATACTTTCGAGGAATGTAGATAAAATAGATATTTCAGAAGAAGCAACAGGCTGCTTAAGTTTTGAGAATAAACCCCGTCTTATTAGAGCCGATCCTGTGACTTGTGCTAGGTTATCGTTATAGGCAGCTTTTAAAACTAATAAATAAGGAAAATGGTGTTTTTGGTAGCCACTATTTTTATACCCTGAACCCATTGAAAATGGGAAATCAGGGTATAATGGTTTTGTTAAAAGTATGTAACAGGGAGAAGGAGGCGTGGCAGACCCCACAAAGTATATATATTCTTGATCAGGGCGACGAACTGAGTCGATTTAGCCCTGTCCGTCTGTCTGTCCGTCCGTCCGTCCGTCCGTCCGTATGTATGAACGCGTCGATTTCAGAAGATATAAGAGCTAGAGGCTTGAACTTTTTTTAAAATGACCGTATATACAGCGCGCATATCGAGTTTATCACCAAAAATCGATAACACGTCCCATTATTTTTTTATCGATCAAAAACCTTATCGAAATGCAGTTATAAAATTATATCTCCTACATCTTTAGAGCTAGAGTATCCAAATTTTAAATGTAGATTGATATGTACGTTATAGAATTTCGATTTTTGTTCAATTTCACCCCCACCCTTATATCCACCCCCTCACCCATAAGTTTGTAAAAGGCGTATTTCAAATACTAGAAACTTGAGCTTCGGCACATACACGCATATTAATGATATAAACACAATCTAAAAGTTGCATGAAGAACGTACGCCCACAAAAAAAGTTATTAGACAATTAAGTTCCCATAGTAAGCCCACACTGCATTTCACTTCAGCCCATGCGTGCGCGCCTATGGGTGTCTATGTATGTGTGTTTGCGTGTGTATGTGTGTGTTTGTGTAAGCAGAGAGACGATAAAAATTATTGAAATGGCTGTTGCTGGAAGGGTTCAGGGGATCTCGTAGTCGAGCAGTCTCGACTAGAGCTTTCTTACTTGTTATACCCTGAACCCATTGAAAATGGGAAATCAGGGTATAATGGTTTTGTTAAAAGTATGTAACAGGGAGAAGGAGGCGTGGCAGACCCCACAAAGTATATATATTCTTGATCAGGGCGACGAACTGAGTCGATTTAGCCCTGTCCGTCTGTCTGTCCGTCCGTCCGTCCGTCCGTATGTATGAACGCGTCGATTTCAGAAGATATAAGAGCTAGAGACTTGAAATTTTTTTTTAAATGACCGTATATACGGCGCGGATATCGAGTTTATCACAAAAAATCGATAGCTCGTCCCGTTGTTTTTTTACCGATAAAAAACCTTATCGAAAGACAGTTATAAAATTATATCTCCTACACCTTTAGAGCTAAAGTCTCCAAATTTTAAATGTAGACTCGACTTCACGTGATAGAATTTCGATTTTTGTTATAATTCACCCCCCACCCCTATATCCACCCCCTTACCCTCATCTCTGTAAAAGGCGTATTTCAAATACTAGAGACTTGAGCTTTGGCAAATATACGCATAGTAATGATAAAACCACATTCTGAAAGTTTCATGAAGAACGTACGTCCACAAAAAAAGTTATTGAACAATTAAGTTCCCATAGTAAGCCCACACTGCAGCCCATGCCTGTTAATGCGTGCGTGCCTATGGGTGTCTATGTATATGTTTGCGTGTGTGTGTGTTTGTTTAAGCTGAATGACACTAAAAATTATTGAAATGGCTGTTGCTCGGAGGGTTCAGGGTATCTCGTAGTCGAGCAGTCTCGACTAGAGCTTTCTTACTTGTTTAAAGTATTATTGGCGAGTTGAGTTCCAACAGAGAGGCTCCTCCATATTCACGGCATGTTTTGGCTGAAAAATGCCCCCAAGCTTGACTCATCTGATGACTCGAACATTTCTAGAGTAAAATCGTTTATTGATCAGTTTATCACAGCTGATACTGATTGCCCGGATGTGGCTCCATATTTGGAGTACCAAATCCACAATCACGGCCACTCATGTAGGCGAGAAGTTGGGGCACAACAAATTTGTAGATTCGGTATTCCATACCCTCCTATGCCCCAAACAGAAATTTTGTTTCCATTTGTAGAGGATGCCCAAAATTTAGATGAGCATCGTAATTTTCAAAAAATTCAGGGCTTATTAGAGCATTTGTTTGATCGTGAAACCATAGAGTCCTTAAATAATATTAATAGTTTTTTGTCACACGATCAACTTAGTTATGAGTGCTATATTAATGCACTTACGTCTAGCATCAAGAAGCCGAAGATATATTTAAAGCGTTCATTCGCTGCAATTAAGCTTAACGCATACAATAAACATCTTCTCGTTAATTATAATAACAAGTCCCAGAGAGGAATTTCAAAATAATGCGTGAAGCAGTTAGTGAGATTAGTAGGGGCAATGTAACAATCAAACAAAAATTACAACACAGGCCACAAATTCATTTCGGGTACTGAAATATCTGCCCAAGAAGCCGTTTACTGCTGTTAAGGTATGCACTTGTTCGAAAGCAGTAACGCTGAAGTATATATTAATACTTCATTGCCAGAGCATCGGGTTAGAATGCTTAGGTCTAGACAACAATTAGAAAATTTACCCGATGGCTCAACAGATATATTTTTATTAGGGCTCTTAGAGCATTATGTTCAGTGCCCAGACGCTTTAGATAGTTAATGCCTTGCTGATTTTGCTGCTTTTTATAGTTTTAGCAAACAGCAGGGTGGAGTCCGCCAAGATTCAGTAGAGCAGGATGACCCAGAAACACCAACATCCGATTCAATAGTTTTTTCACTTCGCAATGGAAGTGGTTTTGTTAGGAAAAGACGCTCTCCCAGTATTATTAGGTATAGAAGATTTAATATTAATACTGAGAGAAGCCAATATTTTAGGGAATTAGTTATCTTATATGTCCCATGGAGAGACGAGGAGGTAGAGCTAGTGAGGAGAGACTGCGAATCGTTTTGTAGCAATAATCAGGAGTAAGTTGAAACAAACCGTAGGAAGTATAATAGCTTAGACGATATTGAGCTTCAGAATGCTCTTAACGACGCAATGCAGGAAGAGAATGAGGCCAGTATTGAAAATGAAGAGGTAGTAGACCATATGTTTAGAGTGTTAGGATTGCCAGAAATAGATCCTAGATTGAATGTCTTAAACATCATTGGCAGGGATGGGAATCAGGATGTAGATAACGACAATATCCGTATAATTAAGCTTCCACCTTTGTTTTCGTCCGATAGAATCCAAGATCTAGTCAGATCTTTAAATTTAAAGCAGAAGACTTACTTTACACATGTACTGCACAATGTAAAAAGTAAGTCAACATATTACGAATTCGTTGGAGGTGGTGATGGTGGCGGAAAGAGCCGACTAATCACCTCCATTTTTCAAGCATTATCCCATATGTTCAATAGTAGACCTGGGAATAATGATTCAGCAAAAATTTTACTCTGTGCCCCAACAGGTAAAGCTGCTTTCGGAATTAGTGGTTCGACACTACATTCCATGTTCTCTCTACCAGTTAACCAATCTGGTTCTGATTTGAGAGCCTTAAGTAACGACTTAGTCAATAGTTTACATTCAAGGTTAATAGACCTTAAACTTAGTATAATAGATGAAAAATCTATGGTAGGCTCAAAAATTTTTTCACAGTTACTTTCCCGTCTAAAACAAATTTTTAAAAATACTTCTCCATTTGGTGGTATATCTGTCATAGTATTTGGGGATCTACGACAGTTGTCACCAGTAGGCGATCGCTGGATTTTCGAATCCAACTCCCATGATCCCTACAGTGCATATACGCTTCTTCGCTCTGGGATCTCTTTAAGTATTTTGAGCTCACAGATATAATGCGACTACGTGAGGATCTAACTTTTGCTTCTGCTTTAAATAATATGGCATCGGGAAATATGACACCCGATGATATTACCCTTACAGAGCTGTTAATTATTTGAAATGGAAGCATTTAAAATGTAAATGCAAAATGCAAAATACCTATCTCGATGCATTTCGATGGTTTTTTTTTAAAACTATTTTTTATGTTTGAATTTTTATTTTGTTTATCGAAATCATTCCTGATCGCGAATATGTGGTGGTCGGGTGATAGAGTAATCGATTACAAGGAAGTGTCACTTACAAAAACATACGGAGACAACGCAAATAAAATCTAAAATTCACAGCTTAATCAATAAATCAAAGTGTTTAATTTCAACGTTTTCGTTAATAGCACACAGTGCTAAAAGTGAACTGTTTACGCTTTTGTTCACTTGCGCTCACGCTTTGACGTGTTTGCACAGACCCAATTGTGTTACAATTTGTATACATACATGTACATACATATATGTCGATTGTAGAACATCCATCGTTTAAAGCTTTGCTTGAAGGAACACAGCAATCAACTGCTCGGCCAAAAATAATGTGCAGGCAGACTTGTAATAAACAAATAACTGCAAAATACTGCAAATATTTGGAAAATACAAAAGAAACTTTGAAAAAGGTAGATTTTGTTTGCACCACTGCGGACATATGGTCCTCTTCAAGAAGAAGCTATCTGGGTGTAACTGTACATTGGATTGAAAGCCATACGTTTCAACGTAAAAGCGCGACTCTAGCTTGCAGACGATTCAAGGGAACGCACAGCTATGACAAGGTAGCTGAACTAATCGTGGAAATTCATTCGGAGTTTGATTTAAGCCCCAACAAAATATTTAAACTGTCACCGACAATGGATCCAACATGGTTAAAGCGTTTGCATCGTTCGGACAGCATGAAGACTCCGTTAAAGATCCAGACTCCATTAAACATCCACAAGACATTAAAGAAGATAATGACAATGATGAAGAGCTCAACCTAATACAATTTCCTGAGTCGTCTGAAGGATATGAGCAGTGGCAACTTCCAAACCATGAGAGATGTGCTTCTCATACATTGCATTTAATAGCATCACACGATATGGAGAAGGCAAGATCGTTAAATAAGTCATACAAAAAACTTTACGATGCATCTATGGGAAAATGTCAGGCAATTTGGAATTTGTGTTCTAGATCTCCTAAGTCATTTGAAATATATACCGAAATGACTGGAAAATCTCCTACATTGCCTTGTGCAACTCGGTGGAATTCGTATTATAACTTTTGTCCGTTATCCGTTTTTAATGAAATTGAATTGCTCTTTCTTGAAGAGTACATAAAATGTTCAAAACCCATTGCTGATGGCATTAAAAGCTTGGAAGGTGACAAACACACGTATTACGGCTGTCTTCTTCCAGAACTGTTTAGAATGCTACGAATTTTTAATAATTTAAAAATGGATGACCCTAAATATTATATTGATCTAATTGAGTTAAAGGAGAAAAGTCTTAAAAAGAGATTTGAAAAATTTTTAAAGTTAAATGAGCCCAAAGCTAAAGATGCTGTAATCGCAAGTGTATCTCATCCATTTTGTAAGTTAAAGTGGGTCCCAAAAGATTACAAGAATATCGTTAAGGATATTTTTGTAGCTGAAATAAGAACTCAACTTGTAAACAAAAAAAAGAAAACACTCAATCATATTATATGTTCGATGAAGATTCAGATTCTTCCCTAACCAGTAATAATGGTAATACTACTATTGACCTTGAAACGTTAACTTACTTAAAAGATGAAGACAATAGTTTGGAATCTTTAAATCAATTTCCTATCATAAAAACTATATTTCTTAAGTTTAATACTAGTTTACCAAGTTCAGCCCCCGTTGAAAGACTTTTTTCTTATGGTGGAATGATAATGCGGCCACATAGACGCAGCATGAAAGATGATTTATTTGAAAAAATTGTCGTTTTAAAATCAACAAGTTAATATTTAAGTTATTTTTTACAAAGAAAAAATTACCAACTTTTGAATTACGTATGTATATGTATGCAAATTAAGCAAATGAATCATGCTAGAGCCATAATCAATTTGTGTACAAAAATCACGATTGTGTTTATAATTTGAAAATACTAATAACACAAAAAAACAATTGTTACAAAAAAGCATTTTATTTGAAAAAAACCATTTTCAAAATACCTATTTTGCATTTTACATTCGAATACCTTTTTTGAAAACCCATTTTGCATTTCCATTCAAATGGAAAAATTTTAAAACCATTTCCATTTTATATTCGAATGCTTTTTATAAACCATTTTTAACAGCTCTGTACCCTTATCAGATCCCGTATTTGTCAGCCATCGGATGTTCCCGATGATGCAATTCATTTTTTTAGCCCAAATGCGGCGACCGATAATTACAACATAATGAAGCTTAACTTTATTGCTACGGATCCATTTGTTTCCGTTGACGAAGATTTTATTAAAGCAACCCATTTAAATGCAGCAAATAGGGAAAGAATTTTAGAAGTCGTGGGTAGCTTTAGGTCGTCCGAAACACAGGGTCTGTGTAAATCCCTCCTTTTAAAAACAACTGCCAAGTATATGATTACGGTCAACGTAGATACTGAGGATGGGTTAGTTAATGGGGCAGCAGGAATTTTGATGCAAATAGATTTCGATGCATCCAACGCTCCAAATGTTTTATGGATGCAATTTCCAGAGGATAGTGTAGGAGTTCTTGCTCGCTCAAAGTGTACACATCGTACTGAACCTTCATGGACCCCAATTCAGAAAATAGTTCGAAACTTCCAGTATAGGAAAAATGAGCAAGTTTCCATTGACCGTAGGCAGTTTCCAGTTATACCTGCAGAAGGTATAACTATTCACAAAATCCAAGGAGCTACGTATAGCAAAGTGGTTGTCCACCTTTGCTCTCGAATGCAGCGTGCTGCAATATACGTAGCTTGTAGAAGGGCAACAACTGCTTCGGGGTTATTTCTTATAGGAAATTTTGTTCCTCCTAAGCCTCCAAATAATGATGATAAGGTCCAAACCGAAATAGTCCGATTGCGCACTGAAAAACTTCTTCGATCACATTATGATCACTTAATTGACAGCTCCGCCTTAGATATTTTTTTCCATAATACTCAGAGCATTAATTGTCATATTGAAGACATTCGATCTGACAGATCAATGCTCCAGTCGCCCGTTCTATGTTTCGTTGAAGCGTCTACGTACGCAAACGAAAATGTCAATATTCCAGGTTTTAGTATTGTTGTCCGTCTTGATTGCGAGGTAGTAAGTAACGCAATCAGACCTAAAAGGGGAATCATCATTTGGGCTAGGGATACTATTTTAGATAGTCTATCAAGCTGTTTAAGCGTCAGGAAAATAAATGGATCATTCGTTTTTGAGTACGCCGTGTTTAGCTACAAATCGTAAATCGCAAATTTGAATCCGCTAGGACTTTGTATGATGAGTTAGTTAGCAGAAGCTTTAGAAGCTTATTGGATTTAAAAACGCCTACAACCAATTGTGATTCGCACATTGATTGGGCGTTTTCAAATCTTTCTAATGAATATGTTAGCGCTAGGACATTTGAAACAGTATATAGTTACCACAGTGGTATTTCAGTAAGTATTCAGGATAGGGAAATTTAGAATATCTTTGAGGTAAATATTTTGCAATATGTAAGTAGTTTCCTATTTAATATTAATATCTTTTATTTAATAAACATATTTTAGTTTAAGTATTAAGCCGTATTAAATGTATTTTTTGTTTGTTTGGTTTAGGGTAGTATCAAGTCGAGCACTCTCGACTAGAGTTTTCTTACATGTTTACGCTTGGAGCTTGCATCATACAACACACCCCTTTTAAAACATGCTGCTATATGCTGCTGGAAAACGCAAATTTTATCATATTGTACAACATCTTCAGCATCTTGTACATTGACATCAGGAGCATTTCTGTCTAAATTTGGGGGAAACCGTCCGAAATTTCACATCTCTTGTTCTAACATAGAATAGGCGCTAGGCATGTGCCTTAGGGACAACCTGCTGAAAGAGAGAGAGAGTTCTCAGTGAGAGTGTACAGACGTGTTCGTTTTCTGCTCTGCATATTTGCCTCTTTTTTTACAATTAATTGTTCTTATTAAATTTTTACATAACTGCGGTCGGTTAATCTTTGCTTTTGGCTATATATTCCTGTGCAAGGTTTAATCCGTGTTTGCTGTGCTTTCTAAAACTGACTTTTTATTCGGTGTGTTTTGGTGCAGCGTCGGTTTGATATTTGCATTTATTTGCAATTGTCTAGTGTTCCTATTTTTTGGCGCTCTCCTCTTTTCACTTTTTACACGTTGGTTAGTGTGTGTGTTGGTACACTTGCTCTCACAAATTCAATCGTTGTGCTGTGCAATTATTCTCTCTGCGTTCCTTTCGTTACGCTCTGTAACGGTCTGTTTTTGTTGTTCGTATTTGCTCTTACTAAGGCGGTTTGTTGTTGTGATTCGCTTGCTCAACACATTTTTATTCTTTGTTTTTATTCTTTGTTTCTGCTTCATCTCTGTAATTTTTTTTTTTGATTCCCTGTTGCCAATATGAGTTGCTGCAAAAAATCATGTTCGTTCAGGCAGACAGTGGACTCTGCACAAGTGCAATTTGTACATTGTTGGTTGTGTGATAATTTGATGCACACTAAATGTGCAGGTCTCACTGGTCGTGATTACGACAAGATTATGTCCACATCAAAAATTGGTAGTGGGGGCGTCCGCTGGTCTTGCCCAATGTGTTTAGAAAAACAAGTAAATTTTTCTAAAATGTATAGTGCTGTAAAGGCTCAATTCCTAAAACTGAAGAAGATTTCTAAGCAGTTAGCCAGTGATATGGCTGCTGCTGAAGAAATTCTGACTCAGTATAATTTCGAGTGTCACCCTTCTCAACCTGAGGCTCTTTCGTTGTTGGTACCTCCTTCTGTGCTTACATCGTCACCTAATTCGCTTGCTCCACCCTCACCTTGTGCTTCTGTTGTGTCTTCGGCCCCTAATTCACTGGACCCTTCATTACCTGGTCCCGACTCTATTGTTCCCCAAGTTGATGCTACTATTGAAACTCTAGTTCCTGTTCAACAATTGGATACTTCTCCTACTGTTGTTCAAACAAAGAGTGACAATAAGTCAGCCTCTCCTAGCATTACCTTATCTGTTGTCTCTCCTCGAAAGCAAGTTTTCTTATCTAGGCTTTCATCTGACACTACCATTGAGGCAGTATCGGCTTTTATCAAAAATAAGATTTCGACAAATGTTTTTATATCGAAGCTTAGTTTCGCGACACCGCGTGAAATTGCTTCGTTCAAAATCAATGTGCCTGTAGAACACTTTAAAACCCTTTGTGATCCTAATTTCTGGCCACCTCATGTAGTTGTTCATGAATTTAAACCCAAAAATCGTAACAGATCGATGCCTATTTCAGTGAATTTACCTTCGGTGCAATCTTCATCAAATGTTGTACCAAAAAACTAAACTACTTACAAACCTCTTCTCAACTGTCCCTGATTTATCAAAATGTACGTGGCTTAAACTCAAAACTTAAAAGTCTTTTTTTGCATAGTTTCAGTGTACATTATGATATTATCGCTTTCACTGAAACATGGCTAAGTAATAATATTCATAATAGTGAAATTCTTTCAAGTAATTTCACTATTTATAGACTTGACCGTTCGTCGCGCAGAGGTGGTGGGGTGTTAATTGCGGTTAAATCCATTATCCACTCTGAATTGTTTACCTTTTCGTCCCTTCATGATGTGGAGATTATAGCGGTTAAATTAACTCTCCCATCGTGCTCATTATACATAACATGTTCTTATATCCCTCCCTCTTCTGATGTACAAGTTTATGATCACCACATAAATTGTATTAAAGAAGTTAACGAACATGTAAATGATAGAGATTGTCTTCTTGTGTTGGGTGATTTTAATATTTCGAACACTTCTTGGTTATCAACTTATAATGCTAATTACTTAATTCCGACAATTGATCACTATCTGTTTGATGAATTGTTTAACCTGTCTTTGTTTCAGATGAACTCTATTTCAAACCATCTTAATCGTACTCTTGATCTTGTGTTTGTTAATCATGATTCGCTCATTAATGTCGTGAGATCAACTCCTTTCTCTTTACCTGAGGATACACATCACCCCACTTTAGAGGTTTTATTAACAGTTGTTAATCCTACCTCTACTACTCCAATGCCTTCTAAACTCAGTCGCTGTTATCGTAAATGCAATTTCGTTTTGCTTAACGAATTAATTAATTCGACAGACTGGTCTATTTTAAATGAGTCAGTTGATATTAATTTGGCAGCATCGTTTTTTTATTCTACCTTAAACTCTATTCTGGATGTTTGTGTTCCTCTCCGCCGTATTTCGCCTGTTTCAAATAAGCCCCCTTGGTTTACCAAGACTCTTTCGAGCTTGAGAAACATTAAAACTAAATGTTTTAAAAATTATAAAAAGTCTGGTTCAAGTGTTGACTGGTCCAAATATTCCATTGCCAAGTCAAATTTCAATCTTTTAAATTCTAGCTGTTATGAGAATTATCTTACACGCTGCAAACGTCAGTTTACTCGTGATCCCAGACAATTTTACTCATTTGTAAACTCGAAGCGTAAATCTTCTGGTTTGCCGTCCTCGTTTGTCCTTGGAGGTGAAAAAACTTGCAATGACCAGGATTCCTCTGATCTATTTGCTGATTTTTTTCAATCCACTTATTCTTCTGCTGATCTCTACAGCAACTCATATCCATATTCACTCCCTGATTATGGGTCTATAAATACCCCCAGAGTTACTGCATCCTCTCTGGCTGCAGCCATTAGGACATTGAAATCATCTTTCTCTCCTGGAGCAGATAATATTCCTAGTTGTGTGATTAAAGAGTGCAGTGCTTCTCTTCAGTCACAATTACTAAAATTGTTTAACTTGTCCTTGGATACTTCTGTGTTCCCTTCAATTTGGAAAGAATCTTTCATCATTCCCTTATATAAAAAAGGTGGAAGATCTGATATTTCCAATTATAGAGGCATTGCGAAATTATCTGCTATTCCGAAGTTATTTGAGAAAATTATAACATCGGCCTTGCAGCATTTTTGTAAATCGATTATTCAACCATCTCAACATGGCTTTGTTCAAAATCGATCAACGGCCTCTAATTTACTTGAGTTTACTTCGCTTGTTAATGACAGCTTTTCTAAAAAAATGCAAACTGATGTTATTTATACGGACTTCAGTAAAGCATTTGACTCAGTACATCATCACATACTAATTCTTAAGCTTGAACGCTTAGGCTTTTCACCCAGTCTTGTGTCTTGGATTTCATCCTATTTAATGGGTAGAACCCAAAGAGTCCTGCTGAGAACAGCTATGTCTAAACTTATATTTGTTTCGTCTGGTGTACCTCAGGGTAGCCATTTGGGTCCATTGCTCTTTTCCCTTTTTATAAATGACCTTCCTAGCTGTATCTCACATTCTACCATATTTATGTATGCTGATGATGTTAAACTTTGCCTTCCCTACTCCAATGCAAATGGTCATCATCACCTTCAAGATGACCTAAATGCATTTCAACTTTGGTGTGTGGAAAACCAGCTGGACTTAAATTGTTCAAAGTGTATGACAATGACCTTCAGTCGTACAGTTCCCCTAATTGCTGATTATAAAATTAGCAACATTTCCCTAAGTCGCATCTATACAGTCAAAGATCTTGGTGTGTTCTTTGACTGTAAACTTAACTTTAATCTTCATATTTCTACCATCATTAATGAAGCAAAAAGTGTGCTTGGCTTTATTAAACGTTGGTCTAAGGAATTTAATGATCCTTTCACTACCAAGCGCTTATATACTTCGCTTGTGCGTCCTATCTTAGAGTATTGCTCTGTTGTATGGTCTCCGCAGCATAAACTGTATCAAGATCGTATCGAATCGGTCCAAAAACAGTTTCTTCTCTTTGCCTTAAGAGATCTTAGATGGGACAGTAATTTACGATTACCATCTTATCATAGTAGGCTCCAGCTAATTGATCTTCCATCGTTAACCAATCGCAGAACAATTTTAGGAATTGTTTTTCTGCATAAATTGATTAGTGGTGATATTGATTCGTCCTCTCTGTTGGGTCGTCTAAATTTTTCGGTTCCGTCCCGAGCAACTAGACACTATCGTCCGCTTCATTTACCTGTGTGCACTAGGGATTATTCTTTGCACAGTGCGTTTCATGTTCTTTGTGTTAATTTTAAAAAATATTATCACGTCTTTTCCTTAGAGCTCTCTCTTCCTAAAATAAAAACCTTACTATTAGCTCGTCTTAGGGAATTCACTCACGATGCCCAGGCATAAGCATTGGTATATATTTTCGTTGCCAATGTTGTGTAATGATTTCTCAATTCTATCCTATTATACTATTTTTTTGGCTCTTCTCTTCTCTTTTCTTTTTATTATTTCTTATTCTTATATTTCTTTTAATACCTTCCTTTCTCCTTTTCTAACTAAATCTTTTTCCTTTACTTTTTAATTTTATTGTTTTCTTTGGTTTTTTAGTTTTTATTTATTTTTATTTTATTACTTTTTTTAAATTTATTTATTTTTTCTCTTTAGTTTTAAGAACTATTTTTATTAATTATTAATTTATTATGTTAAATATAGTTAATTAAACCTACATTTAATTTATTTTTTTTAAGCTTTCTTACTAACACTTTCTTTTCATAGCTTCAATAGTATCACTGACCATAATTGGCTGTGAGACGTGGGCATAGCTAGCCGGACTGGCAAATAAAATACCCCCATCGGGTTGGTGTTACTATTGAAATCATATCCTGTACTTTGTATAGGCTTTTTTTAAATTAAAATTGACTCTCGTTTTTGTCAATAGCTTTAAGAAATAAATAAATAAATAAATAAATAAATAAATAAATATTAACTACTGTGGATAAAATATTTCCTAAATAAACGACGTATGATCTATTTTCTAGATAACTCTGAATAATCTTTATGATCGCAGGATGAAAATTAAAACGTAACATCTTGAGAAGTAGGCCGTCATGCCAAACTGAGTTAAATGCGGCATTAATATGCAGCTTCCTCTTTGACATAGTACTCGAAAAATTATTTTTAACAAGTAAGAAGGCTCTAGTCGAGACTGCTCGACTAGGAGATACCCCTGAACACTCCACCTTTTATACACACATACATACACATGCATCCACACGCACGCATAAGTCCGCCCTCTGCTAACTGCACAGTAAGCAGCGACTGCGCTTGGGCTGCGCTGCAATGTGGGCAATATTATGAGAATTTATTTGTTGAATAATTTGGTTTGTAGACGTACAATCTTAATAAAACTTTCGGAACGTAATCATAATGTGTAAATGTGTGTACATTCTAAAGCACATGTCTCTAGTACTTGATATAAGTTTTTTTCAAATTGGTGGCGAAGGGGGTGTGAAATTCAAAATCTGTAAATTACAAAATGTGTGTATCCGTCAAATGTATATACACAGTAAATCTGAAGTCTCTAGGTCTAATAGTGTTCAAATTAGGCTGAAAAAACAATATCAATTTAATGAATATCCTCGATAAAAAAGATATCGAATGAGGTATCAAAAAAATATGATAGACTCGTACTGCGTATGGTATACACGAGTATGCATACAAAATTTCAGCTCTCTAGCTCTTATAACTTCTGAGATCGACGCACTCATGCGGACAGACGATCATAGCTATATCGACTTAGCTCATCGTCCTGATCTAGAATATATATACTTTATGAGGTCTGCGATGATTCCTTCTGCCTGTTACATACATTTCAACAAAACCATTATACCCTGATTTCCCATTTTCAATGGGTTCAGGGTATAAAAAGCATAGGTTGACAAGTCCTTTGCTCGCATGGTGGTACTTGATTTGCAGCCTTTTTCGATCGTCGAAAATTATGGCTTTAAAAATTTAATACAAACACTGGCTGAAAAATATGTTTTGCCAAGTCGTCCATATTTAAAATACGTGCTTTTGAAAAAGAAGAACATGTACCAGGATTCGTTGCGAAAACTGCAAACAATAATATTGATTTTTGCTCATTGACAACGGATACTTGTACATCACGAGCCAATGTGAGTTATATAACGGTAACATGTCATTTTATCAACAATTATAAACTTAAATCTGCTGTACTCTCGACGCAACCGCTTGTGGATCAAACAAATGACAATAGTGATTGCCACAACATTAAGAGTGACAACAAGATGGAACAGCTCTTATTACAGCAACGGGTCCTTCGAACGAGGGAACTGCTTATTGAGACTCCTTTAAAATCTCAAAATACGCCAATTTCCTTATCGGAAGACCAGTTCCGCATTATTGAAGACCTTTGTTCTTTATTTAAGCCTTTTGAGACGGCAACAAAACACTCGTCGTTAAAGGATTCCAAAATACATGTAATATGCAATAAGCTGCATTGGCTTTAGAGGGAGAACTGTGCACTATCAAAGATTATGCGACAAATTTAATTTAATGATTTTATTTTTTTTAGAGTAATGAACATCACTTAAATGGTCTTAGTCGCAGCACCTTAAAGTATTTATCTATTACGGCAAGCTCCGTAGAGTTGGAACGCATATTTAGTAAGGCAGGAGCGATCATCACCGACCGAAGAAGTTGTTTAAAAGAAAAAATGTTAACCAAATCATTTTTCTGGAAAAAAGTCGACGATCCCGTCGAGCGCATGAACCGAAATGAATATGCTTTCGCATATTTTCGTACCCCGAACTTAAAAGTAAAGAGCCGAGCAAATACGAAGTTGTCTGGGGCTTCAATGCTAAAAAACAAGTGTGCAAACAAGTAAGAACGTAGCAGTCGGGCGTTACCGACTAAATTTAGTTCTAATACTGTGGAAAATGCAGTTTTTTGCGATTTGCCACGCCTCTACAGGGCGTAGGTAACTTATTTTTTGGCCAGTTCTTAGAACGAGCTAACGGTAACCTAATTGCAAAATTTGGATGCTTACGCTCCAAAAATGTTAAAATTACAGGGTATTTTTCGATGTGCTACGCCCCTAAAAAGGCGTAATAATTATTTTTGAGGCATCGATAGAGGGGGTTACCAGTAACTCAACTATCCAAATTTGAAGCTTCTAGCTCTTATTCTTTGGGAGATATAAGCTTTTGCGGTTTGCCACGCCCCCTTTAGGCGGAGATTTGTCCATCATAGCTCGTTGGACTTGAGTTGTCACACTACGTATATATACCAAATTTTAGGTCTCTAGCATCAATAATGCCTAAAATATAGCCAAATTTGAAAAATCACTATATGTTAAGGTCCGATTTTCCACGCCCCTAGTAGGCGAGGATATATATTTTTTCATCGGTCTTTATAGAATCATAAGATTAGCTCACTTGCAAAATATTAACGTTCTAGCTTGAAAACTCTAGGAGATACAGTTTTATCCGATTTGCCACGCCCTAAACGGGCGTAGATATATCCACCATAGCTTGTTGGACTTGGGTGGTCAACGCGGATCTACATACCAAATTTCAGCTTTCTAGCTCTTTAACTAACATGATTTCTGGTATATCGGAAAATGCATTTTCCGATTTGCCACGTCCCTAGTAAGCGGATCGGGAAAATTTTAACACTTTATAAATCGGAGTTATGCACGAGTATGTGCTCCAAATTTCAAGACTCTAGCTTCAATAGCGCCGAAATGAACTGCGTTCATACGGACAAACAGACAGACGGACGGACAGCAATACGGACATTGCACAAAACCAATATCGATATTAAGACACATTTTTAAATTATAAATTAATACATTTTATTTTTTAGACATGGACTGCAGCGACACAACAAGTGCTGCTTCAATTTATAGTATACCACCAAGCTGCCTAAGTAATATAGTACAAAGAAATTACTATCCGACCGAGGAACAGGACAATATCTTAGATTTCATTTCATTTTGAGGTGATTTTCTAAAAAGTGTCTTTGTAACTACATATGTAAATAAAAATTATTGTTAAAAAAAAGCTTTTTGTTCGACTTATTTTTATTGGGTTTCAGCTTTTTATACCCTGAACCCATTGAAAATGGGAAATCAGGGTATAATGGTTTTGTTAAAAGTATGTAACAGGGAGAAGGAGGCGTGGCAGACCCCACAAAGTATATATATTCTTGATCAGGGCGACAAACTGAATCGATTTAGCCATGTCCGTCTGTCCGTCTGTCCGTATGTATGAACGCGTCGATTTCTGAAGATATAGAAGCTAGAGACTTCAACTTTTTTTAAAATGCTCGTATATACGCGCGCGCATATCGAGTTTATCACAAAAGATCGATAACTCATCCCGTTATTTTTTTATCGATCAAAAACCTTATCGAAAACCAGTTATAAAATTATATCTCCTACACCTTTAGAGCTAAAGTCTCCAAATTTTAAATGTAGACTCGACTGCACGTGATAGAATTTCGATTTTTGTTATAATTCACCCCCCACCCCTATATCCACCCCCTTACCCTCATCTCTGTAAAAGGCGTATTTCAAATACTAGAGACTTGAGCTTTGGCAAATATACGCATAGTAATGATAAAACCACATTCTGAAAGTTTCATGAAGAACGTACGTCCACAAAAAAAGTTATTGAACAATTAAGTTCCCATAGTAAGCCCACACTGCAGCCCATGCCTGTTAATGCGTGCGTGCCTATGGGTGTCTATGTATATGTTTGCGTGTGTGTGTGTGTTTGTTTAAGCTGAATGACACTAAAAATTATTGAAATGGCTGTTGCTCGGAGGGTTCAGGGTATCTCGTAGTCGAGCAGTCTCGACTAGAGCTTTCTTACTTTTTTTTTTGTTTTTGCTAATCTGGCTTTTTTGGCTCAGAAAAAATTTAAATCACTGCTGCTGGCAGCAGCCTGCCTGCTTGTGCTCACATGCATAACATACATACATTGTACATACATATTTGAGAGAGCAGAGAGCATCAAGACAGAGCGACAGAGAGGAGCGGGGAAACATTAAGCATAAAGAGATCTTCCGTTCAAAAGTCGACCATCTCGGCCGAGCGCATGAAGCGAAATGATTGTGCTGTCGCATATTTTCGTACCCCGAACCTAAAAGTAAGGAGCCGAGCGAATACGTAGTTGTCTGGGGTGCTAACCCCCCAAAAAAGTGTGCAAAACGCTTTACACTAGCTGTCCGGTCTATGTG